>BPLS01026198.1:2894-52974 GCA_019656275.1 Rhododendron kiyosumense
TACTAGTAGCCTCTTTGTGGGGAGTCTTAAGAGAATGTTAAAGGAGATAGGCCTCGGGAGGTCTGCTATGGAAGGACCCAAATACTGTTTTGGCCGGTTTCCGAATTCATCCATTTCTTTGTCAACTTTGTGGGTATTGATTCTATTGAAACCCCTAGGTTTTCTTCCTCTTTTCATGGATTTTCTGCAAAGTGAACAAAACGTGGTTGTATCTAATGCCAACTAAGTTTAAAAACAAGAAAAGGAACAACAAAATTAAGAAACTACAAACGAAGTTTTAACATTTCTTTTCTTTGTGTTTGATAACTGATAATTTAGAGGTGGCAAACGGACGGGTTTGGGTGGATATATACGAAAGTAAACATAAGATCATCAAATCCAGACCTGGATCCTCGTATCTAACATAAGACTACTCCTCTGCACTGCCAATTAAATCTGAGACTAACCAATATTGTAAATGAGAGAGAGAGAGAGAGAGTTACCACTGTGCCATTTCACCAAACTTTGCTCGAAGTAAATGTTGATAGTATAACTGTACAAGTTTGGCTTGATCTTGCACACGGACACACGAACACACGGAGAGAGAGAGAGAGACGAGTGACTAGAGTGTGTGTAAAAAGGAGAGAGAGACGAGTGACTAGAGTGTGTGTAAAAAGGATTGGATTTTTTTTTCTTGGCGGGAAATCAGCAATAAAATGTTGGCGGGAAAACAACGGCGCAATGTGTATTGTTACCAGGACCCACTTTCCTTCTGATCCGATTTATTCGTTCGTGGGTGGATTCTAATTCAAGAATTCATTATAGCATTCTGTTCCTATACTTTTATTCAAAAAAATCACTGAAAATTACTTTTGAGCATAAATTTGAATACAATCCTCAGTAATGACATAGTCACATTATATAATGCGCTAGCAAGCTCAAAAGCCTCTTTTAAATATTTTAAGTTTTAAAGATTACGAGAGCAAAGATTGCAAGTAATAAATTTGAGAGAGAGATACTAACTTTCAAAGATTTTGGTAAAATGGTCCATTGATCTCCATATACAAAGGATACCAAAGAGAATCATCTTCCACCCATTGATGAGGGATAGGGGGAGGCTGGTGTTGCTATATTCGGCCACCAGAGGATATACAATTCGTGTGTAATATGCATTGCTATATCCGGATAGCAAATATCAGCAATAAGTTCAGTACATCCACTCTATCTCCCTCTAGCAAATGACCCCTTAAATTATGTGCTGACACGGTGAATAATTTCAGCGAAAATGTCACATGAACAATAAAAAAACCAAATCCAAAAAATACTAGTGCAAGATAATTGAGTTTGTAGTTAGGTGAAAATGTCACCAGAACAGTAAAATGCGGAGTCAAAGATCTTGTATTTATCAAAAACAAACTGCGACTTGAACCTAATTAAAACCAAGCATTTGAAAGGTCAACTAAGTGGATAGAAGTTCATCCATAGAAACTAGAGAAAGATTGCAAACTACTCCACAGAACAGAAAGCATTAAAGCAAAGACTGGGAATGAACCCATATATGGAAACTGCTAGCGAGAATACGGGAATAAATCAATTTTGCAGTGGATGAAATCATAGTGAAGGCAAATATGCAGGCCCTGTGCACAATTCATTTGAATGTCAAGGTCTAATGAAGATTCATAGCATGTATCAAAGCAACCAAACTTTCAAGAGAAATACAGACAACTTTTAAAGAGTTCCATAGAGAGCCCCAGTCATGCATGATTAGATAGTAGAAATAACCTATTAAACACGTTCAAACCCACAAAAAGTTGTGACTTTCTATTCCCATGAACCGTCTTCAGCTGATACTGTATTTGGATCAAGGATTAGCAAATGATTCGTAGAGGAAAAGAAAAGTAACGAGAAAAGATTGCCAGATGCAATAAGGTTTTCATTTGCTTTTCCTTTTCCTCCAAATCCTTATGATGAGCACAAAATATTGACATGTGGAGATACCTATATCATATATTGTTAGTTCTTTATATTGTGTTTAACTAGACTAGTTATTATCTTTTTGAACATTTTACTCTGAATTATTAATTTGCAGGAAAAAGATGATAACTACTTAATATTTCGGCCATTGGATTCAAGAAGCAAAGTCCGTGATCAAATTAATTCACGAGGTGGGACCCCACTTATTATATTACTTCTGCCGAAAGTTGAAGAAGTGGAGATTAGGAAGATTATGGCCCAAAGATTAGGAACAGATTAGGAAGATTAGGATTTTCCTTTATTGAGAAGATTCACGGCAATTTTGGGAACCATCTATAAAATGAGAAGAATAGGGTTCGTTCCGGGGATTCACGGCTGGAAGGACCACGGATTGCGAGTTCGACTTGGAGAGCCACGGCTGGGAACACAAGAACAAGAGCAGAAGAAATATTTGTGAGCTTTATTATTTTTATGGATTCTAGCCAAATAATTGATACAATGTTTTCATCCATGAGCAGCTAAACTTGTGAACTAGGTTTGAGGATGAAACCCCATAAAGTTTATTGATTGATTTTATGCATATGATTTTTCCTACGCGCTTTCATAATTTATTGTTCTGATCTCATTTATTAATTTGGTTGAACTCGGATATGGATTCAATCGGAATGGGTTTTTTCCATGATTTGATATCACTCTATTAATCGAATTGCTTGGTTTATCAGAGTTAATATTTAAGTATGGGATATCTACTGTGATTTGTTTATACGGATACAGTTGATGATTTTGGCTTAAACCTTAAAGCAGAGGAGGAACATATTTCGATATAAACAAAAAAGGGCTTAACGACATATTATCCACAATGGTTAAGATTAGCCTCTAAATCATTGTGCAGAAATAAAAGGAAAATTATTGCGTAAGATTAGCTGATAAATATTTGTGGGTGTAGATTCCGATACCCTAGTTCCTTTTCTCAACCGTAATCTCCACTACCTTGTCGTGTTAGTTTAATTGTTTCTTTTGTCATTATTTTCTTAATCTTTAGTTTAAAAACCAATCACACTTTTGTCAACTAGGTTAGGGTTTAATCAATTTGAGTTTATTTAGTTTTTCTATTAAAAAAATTATAAATCCCTGTGGGTTCGACCTCGCACTTGCATAACTATACTTCGATACGATTCGTGCGCTTGCGAGTACATTAAAATTTCACATCACCTTACCTTAATCCAAAAACAAGCTTAAAATAACCAAAACAAGAAGTTTGGAAACAAGAACATAAATGATTCCGCATATAAGCTTGAATTGCCAAAACTCATCAATATTCTTTTAGGCTGCATAAATTTTGCCTCCATTACTCGCCCCTTTCATCAATGTTGCCCCCAGCACGAACTAGTCGGTTGCGTTGTTATCAAGATCAGATGATAGATTAAATTCCGAATCCATGTCTTCATCTTCCTCTATTAAGAAAAGAGCTTTAGTCTCTCCCAGCAATTTCAACCCTGCACACCTATATGAACAGTTCTATTGTCAACGCTGGAGTTTTGAACAAAACAACCTGAATCTGTTAGGAATCATGATGTTGGAACTCACAAGGCACTAAGATTGCTAGTACAATTTTTCATATGCTCAAGGAACTGAATTAGTTGGGAGAGAAACGAAATAGACCATTTTTAGCAGCAACTTCTGCATTAAAACAGAATTACACAGCTTACAAAAACAAGTGAAAACACCAAACACTGTTCTCACCTTATATGATAGTAGAGATGTTTCAAAAGAGAATTCAATTACTATACTAATAAGATGAGACCTTGTAGCCAGAAGAGACCAAGAACTAATTATAATGCCCACTTGGTTCCAACAAATTCATGAATCACAGGATCAGAAAAGAAGAAAACCAACCGGAATCACTGTGTTATGTCAGTTCTGAATTCCCATATGTAGACAAAATTATCTTCAACATACTACCGTGCGTATTAGACAATCCTCACAATATTTTGCTCCTAAGAAATTTCCAAAAGTAGCCATCAAAGGGCATAGAAACAAGTTTCTAGGAACCATATATAGAACGTATTAACAGAATTGGAAGGAAAACAAAAATCCATCTTGAACAAGCAAATAAGTTCAATCAAAGTGATGGCACTAGTAGACGACTTTACCTTGACGTGACATTCATTGAGGCCAGATTATCTCCCATCACTGCGTTATGGAGTGAGATGAAGGTTGGAGTTTAAGCAATTGCTTCATATTTAGATTTAACTCCACGAACCTTCAGAAACTTGAGAGAACTGAACTGCTGTTTGGCCAAACGATGAAAAAAAAGGATAGCTCCGCTCCTCAAGTAACTTATTGGTTCGTACATGCCACGAAGCCACCTCGACTGCTCGGTTGTGGTATCAATACGAAACACTTTTCTCCAAGATTCTTGGACACCATATTTTTTCATCACCCATATCCTAATTTTGAAATCAACAGAATCATGCTGACATATGCAAAGCTTGCGTCTCAATACCCCCAACGACATGTTTTTCATAGTCTCCCAGCTAATCATGCCACGTCTGAGTGGAGGCGGTGGAACTGGTTGGAATATCTCCTTGTCAAAATTGAAAGAAGCTATATACTCAGAGCTATTGTGGTCCATAAGAAGCCAATGAAGAGCACCATGAAGATATGAGGGGAATTCGAGTTTATCATCAAACGTTGCTGAAGGTGCACATCCAATCCTTTTCCATGATTCCGTTCCCAATGTATGTATCTCAGCCACCCTTCGACTAGAAGTTTCCCTGCCTGTAATGGGATCACGAACCTGTTCATAAAACAAATTTTGCTGATCAAACATCCTAATCACCTTGTCCTGATTTCTCTTTTGACTGGATCCCAAACCACAATCACTACAACTTTTACCAAAACTCTCATCGGCTGGTGTAACAACCGGGAGGTTTATAAACTCACTAGTGATCAGGTTACACACCACAAAAGGATCATTACGTGATGGCTCAGACAAACAAAGAAACCAATTGCAAGAATTCACCAAATTGAGCTTGTGATGGCTCAGACAAACAAAGAAACACATTGCAAGAATTCACCAAGTTGAGCTTGTGATCTTTGGGCCTCAACTTGATGCACCGCTTCCGTTTAACCCCACCTTTGGAGTTACTACTCACATTCGCATCACCTTCACTGTTCATGGCCAGTTCCGTGTTGCGAAGTGGGATCTTTAACTTGGTTTCAAGCTTCATGTGAAAATGGGGCTCAGACGAAGAATGTCCATATCAATCACAGCAGTCACGTAGATCTATGTTCAGGTGGCTCAACCAAGTAAAGGTTTCTTGATATGTGAGTAGGGGATAAAGATTGAACAAGAGGAAACGCCTCTGCCTTCGAAAAGTGGAGTTTTGCAAATTGGGGGTCAGATATTATATTGCGCCAAGTCTTACAAACACATCTGCATACTAGCAGTCTCTTCGTAGGGAGTCTTAGCAGAATACTCATGGAGATAGGCCATGGGAAGTCTGCCATGGACGGGCCCAGATGCAGTTTTCCATTTTTTTCGAGTTCGTCCAATTCTTTGTCAACTTTATGGGTGTTGAAACCCCTTGGTTTTCCTCCTCTTCTCATGTATTTTCTGCAAAAAAAGCAAAATGTGCTTGGAGGTAATGCGTTTCCTACAGGACCAAGCCTCAAACACAATGACTTATTTAGCACTTAGCAGTTTCAATTGATTCAATAAAACTAAAATGAGGAAAAATAAGTAAATCCATTTACAGATTAACACGTAACCAAGTATCAATAAAACTAAGTTCAAGAACAAGAAAAGTAACAACAAATGTGAGAACCTACGAAAATTCTTTGAACATTTCTTTTTTGTGTTCTGTGATGGCAGATATACACTCAGAGATAGTTGGCTGGAATGTTTAAGATAAGCCTAATCCTTTTCTAAAAATGGGTATTACAAGTTGAACCTAATTGACAGTTGGCTCAACGATTGTATACCTGTAAGTGCAATGAGATTGTAAGATCAACTCCTACACAAAGGATGTTGATAGTCTTGTTGGCGGGGTGAGTTTGGTTGGGTTTGGGTTACGGTATTATAGCTTTTATATGTAAAATAAAAAAGTTTAGCCTAAGTGCCTAACCCTAACCTAATATTTATTTTTGCTCGGCTACCTAACAAACTCTTGTACATCATCCATAGATCTATGATTAAATAAAGGGAAGGATTCAGCAATATAAACAATGACTAAGAAATGCCAATTGATTATAGAAAACTGAAATGAAATAACGACAAGAAATGATGATGCTAAAACTTCTTCTTCTTTTTTTTGTGCCAAAAGTGTAGCTAAGCACTCCAATTTTGGTACAAATAAAAACAGTTTTGTGACATGGTACAAAGGTTTTATGAACTACAGTTTTCGCACAAACAAAAACATTTTTGATATTAGCAACACGAAAAAAAAGGAGAGGGAAATGCCAATTTCAGAATAGAAGGGAAGAAATGGATACAGTCAGACGAACCTAATGATTGTAAAAAATAGATAAATAAGCAAAACTGGTGTTACAACAGAAGAGAAAATTGACAAATCAGGATCATAATCCTCATTTCCAACATAAAACTCCTCGTCTACACTACCAGTCAAACTTGAGTCTAACCAATATTGTAACTTGTAAATGTATGTCTGTGTGTGTGTGTGTGTGAGTGAGTGAGTGAGAGAGAGAGAGAGAGAGAGAGAGAGAGAGAGAGAGAGAAAGAGAAATACAGTACCACTCGAGCACCAAGTCTCAACAGATAATTATGGCTTGATTGTGCGCCCGCGCCCGCGCGAGCACATACACAGAGAGAGAGAGAGAGAGAGAGAGAGAATAGGGGGCGAAAGAATACAAGGAGTGAAGGAGGGTTTTTTTCCCTGGCGGGAAATCGGTGAAAAACTTTGGCGGGTAAGCAACCTAGAAGAAGACAAATCATGATTACTAGGAACCTCGCTTTTGTACTCGATTTCTTCGTCCAGGCTTTTGTTTTGCATTTTTTTTTTTTTTTTTGATCGGGTATTTTTTAGGAGTATTTTTTTTGGGTTTAGTGCTATCGATCTCAATTCTTGGTTGAGTTCACGCTATTATCTAAACCATATATTCGGTATTCTCTTGTTTAAAAATACCACTATTTTAGAGAACTCATCTCCTTTTACTTTGTTATCTAATTAGTACTGTTGGTATTTTTACTGAAAACTAGTGGTATTTTGATGTCTATCCAAAGATTAAAAAAAGAAGAAGCTTAAACTCGCCCTCACTTTCTAAGTGCGTGTTGAGATTTGTTTCACATTGATTAATTATCTCTTCCAAAACTAATATATGGTCTGATCGACCTCTCAACTTTTTACCAATTAATTTGAAGTTGAATGCTTTAATAACCCGTACTTACAAATTCAAGCAATTATATGACAATAACAAAAATGTGTGGTGGGTGAAAGTGTTGGGTACACGTGGCAGCGGTGCCCAAGACCACACTCTCTCATAAATAACACAACTTCCAAAAGATGATATACCTGTACATCCAAAACTATCTTACAAAAAACAACTGAAATTACTTCCGGTAGGAACGGTACAATTACGGGGATGCAACAATAAATTTGTTTTTAATTTTTAGAGATAATTACCCCCAATAACCTTTTAGAGATGAAATCACAGTAAAAGCATATGCAGGCCCTGTGCACAATTCATTTGCATGTCAAGGTCTAAGAAAGATGTTAGGGATTTTCAAAATAAAGGAGTCGTTGTTTTGGTTTTGTAAAATTTCCTTATTTCCTTAGAATGCTTGTTTTTCCTCTTTGTGGGTTTTGTCCCACATTGAATAGTTGAGAGAAGTTTGAGTGGTATATATTAGGAAACATTCCTAATATGAATAACCAATGATCTAGTGTAATGCAGCCCTATGGTGCATCGCCATACCGGCAACGCCGGTACGCACACGCGCGCGCGCGGCGTGGGCAGTGTGGCGCTTTAGCGGCGCACTTTGCACTTAGCACGTCAGCGCTAGGCGCCTTGTAGGCGCCATGTGGCAGGTGAGTCACACGGAGCGGTTCCGATCGGGTGCAACTCGAGCCTACGGGTACGTTGGTTCGAAGAGTTGCGATCTCAACCATCGATCGCGAACGGGTACGATCCAACGGATTGGATTAAATTCGATTGGGTGTGAATGAAACAGTACACCTGTTCAGTGTGACTGGGTGTGACTAATCGATCTAGACCATAGGATCTGATCCAACGGTCAGATTGGATCGGGTGCGTACCCATTCTTAATAGGTGCGTAGTGGCCTATAAATAGACCACTAACTGTCAAAATCCAAAAACGTAGAAACAGACAGAAAATCCGAATTTCTCCCACATCTCTCTCTATATTTTCTAGCATTCATTCTGCGTTCTGTTTTGCTGCAGAAAATAGAACACAGTGATTCTCGGTTCTTATATTCGTTCAGGCAGGTATTCTGTCCGTTTCGTTAGTGCAAACGAAAACGGAAAGAACTTCGAGTTCGGGCTTCGATTTATCTTGAAGGCAGATTTGCTGTAACCCTTTGCATACCAACTGGTGGGGGCAAATACTGTCTTTAGGAAAGCGACATAGTCGTGACTCGAAGCGTATTACAGGTTTGGTGGAGATTTCGTCAACGGTACAGATTGCAGCGGCGCAGTTTTTCCAACAATCTAAAGACAGTATTTTGCAATGGCGATGTCTCTACAAAAGATGACGCAGGACTTTCTGAAATTGGAGCGGTTTGAAGGCGGGAATTTCAGGCGTTGGCAGAAGAAGATGCACTTCTTGTTGACTACCTTGAAGGAGGTTTATGTTCTAACTACTCCGAGTCCGGAGATACCGGAGAATCCGGATGATGAAACTATGGAACAGGCCCGTGAAAGGGGCAAATGGGAGAATGATGACTACATCTGTAGAGGACACATTCTCAATGCACTGTCGGATGCACTATTCGATGTCTATCAGAATTCAATGACGGCAAAGGAACTTTGGGATGCACTCAACGATAAGTATCTTTCTGATGACGCGACAAGTAAGAAATTTCTTGTTAGTCAGTTTATGAATTATCGCATGGTTGATACTAAGCCGGTCATTGATCAGTTGCATGAGATTCAGTATATCCTCAGTCAGTTTAAGGTTAAGAATATGCATATGGATGAATCTATTGTTGTCTCCTCTGTTATTGACAAACTGCCTGCATCTTGGAAAGACTACAAAAAGGAACTCAAACATAAGACCGAGGAACTTACCCTTGAACAGTTGGCCCAACACCTTCGGGTGGAGGAAGAGACAAGGCGTCAGGAGGGTAAGGAAAATAAGGATAATTCTACTTCTAAGGTTCATGTGGTGGAAGAAAATTCCAACAAGAAACGCAAGAACAAGGGCGGTGATAAGTCTTCCGGTAAGTGGAAGAAACAAAAATTGGATCCCACCGAAACTGGTTGCTGGCATTGTGGCAAACCTGGGCATTTTAAGAAAGATTGCCGATCCCTGCAAAGGAAGAAATCTGGTGGAAATCCAGGAGCATCTGGGGCAAAGAATTCCAAATTCATTGCTGTTGTTTCCGAGGTGAATATCCTCGAAGATGCTGGAGATTGGTGGTTTGATTCTGGTGCGACAAAGCATGTCTGCAATGACAAGAGGTTTTTTACTGAGTATAAACCAGTTGCAGATGGTACCGTTCTGTTCATGGGAAATGCATCAACTGCACCCGTTAAGGGTAAAGGCAAAGTGGACTTGGAGTTCACTTCTGGCAAGACGCTGACTCTTACTGATGTGTATCATGTTCCGGAAGTTAGGAAGAATCTCGTGTCTGCAAGTCTACTTAATAAGTATGGCTTTAAAGTTGTATTTGAGTCGGGCAAAATTGTTGTGTCCAAGGGTGGTGTGTTTGTTGGTAAAGGCTATGTAACCGAGGGGATGTTTAAGCTTAATATCAACAACACAGTTGTTTCTGCTTATATGCTTGATTCTTTTTCTTTATGGCATACTCGTTTAGGACATATCAGTACAAGGAAAATGGATTGCATGATTAAATCTGGACTAATTCCTAAATCTGATAATGATATGGTTGATAAATGCAAGATTTGTTTGGAATCAAAGATAACCAGATTGCCTTTTCCTAAAATTGAGCGGACTTCTTCATTACTTGAATTGATTCATAGTGATGTATGTGATTTTCATAGCACTCCAACTAGAGGCGGAAAACTTTATATGGCAACGTTCATAGATGATTATTCGAAATTTTGCTATGTCTATTTGCTTCATTCTAAAGATGAAGTGCTTGATAAATTTGTTGCATATAAGACTGAAGTTGAAAATCAATGTGGTTTGAAAATAAAACATCTAAGGTCTGACAGGGGTGGTGAATACCACTTCCCTGATTATTGTGAATCAGTAGGAATAATTCATGAAGTAATTGCACCTTATACACCACAACAGAATGGAGTGGCCGAAAGGAAGAATAGAACTTTATCTGAGATGGTGGTTGCTATGCTAAGCAATGCAGGATTAAGTAAAGGTTTGTGGGGCGAAGCCATACTTACCGCTGCTTATATCTTGAATCGAGTACCTCTCAAAAAGTCTAATATCACTCCATATGAGCTCTGGTCAAAAAGGAAACCAAACCTAAGTTATTTTAAGACTTGGGGGTGTAGGGCGATTGTGAGATTGCCTGGACCTAAAAGGAAGAAACTTGGTCCAAAAGGAATCGAGTGTGTATTCCTTGGATATGCTTTGCACAGTAAAGCATATAGGTTTCTAGTGGCTGAGCATAATGATGTTGTGTCTATAAACACCATCATTGAATCTCGAGATGCAGTGTTTTATGAAAACAGATTTGACAGAATTCCAAGGTTAAAATCCAGTAAGGATTTGGAATCTAATAAAGATTCGGAAGAGTTTCCTTTGGTGTCCGAAGAGGACAATGAGCCTTTCAAGGTTCCAGTTGAAGGAAATGAACCTGAGGAACAAGTTGAATTGAGGAGGAGCAAACGAGTTCGGACAGAGAAAACGTTTGGTCCTGATTTCATAGTTTTTCTAGTTGAAGGCACTAGAGAGACTTCATGTGCTCACAATGTATTTTCACTTCACGTGGAAAATAATCCTTTGACATTTGAGGAAGCAATGAAATCGCAAGACGTGGCTTTCTGGAAAGAGGCTATCCAAGATGAGATGGACTCTATCATGGGTAATAATACATGGGTTTTGGCGGATTTACCACCTGGTTCTAAACCAATTGCTTGTAAATGGATTTTCAAAAAGAAAATGAAAATTGACGGAACTATTGATAAGTTCAAGGCCAGACTTGTAGCCAAAGGTTTTACCCAGAAAGAGGGTATTGATTACTTTGATACCTATGCCCCGGTTGCTAGAATCTCAACAATTAGAGTTTTAATTACTCTTGCTTCTATATACAAGTTTGAGATACACCAAATGGATGTCAAGACTGCATTCCTTAATGGTGAGTTAGATGAGGAAATCTATATGCAGCAACCAGAGGGGTTCGTTGTGCAAGGTTATGAGCACAAAGTTTGCAAGCTTATAAAGTCTCTTTACGGACTTAAGCAAGCGCCTAAGCAATGGCATGAGAAGTTTGACAAAGTGATTGTGTCAAATGGTTTTACAATACACCAATCTGATAAGTGCGTGTATAGTAAGTTTAATGGCAAACGAGGAGTCATTATCTGTTTGTACGTAGACGATATGCTCATTTTTGGTACAGACCAAGAAAGCATTCAGAGTACAAAAGGTTTTCTTTCTACTAAATTTAGTATGAAAGATATGGGTGTTGCTGATGTAATATTGGGTATAAGAATTAAAAGGAATGGTGGTAATTTAATTCTATCCCAGGAACATTACATTGAGAAAATTTTAAAGAAGTTTAATCACTTTGAAAGCAAACCAGTGTCTACTCCGTATGACTCTCAATCGCCATTGGATCATAATGAGGGGAGAGCGGTATCACAACTAGAATATTCTAGAGTGATTGGCAGTTTAATGTACGCCATGACAAGCACGAGACCGGATATTGCATATGCGGTGGGGAGGCTTAGTAGGTATACTAGTAATCCTGGGCATGTACATTGGCACGCAGTACATAGAATACTGCGATACCTCAAAGGTACTATAGATTATGGAATAGTCTATAGTGGTTATCCTTCGGTTCTAGAAGGATACACTGACGCTAGTTGGATTACTGAGCGGAATGATCACTCGTCAACGAGTGGTTGGGTTTTTACACTTGGAGGAGGGTCAATCTCCTAGGGATCTAAGAAGCAAACGTTGATAACAGACTCGACCATGGCAGCCGAGTTTGTAGCATTAGCTTCTGGTAGTAAAGAGGCAGAATGGCTAAGAAATCTATTGCTGGAAATTCCAGTGTGGCCTAAGCCTATGCCACCTGTATCGCTGCATTGTGATAGTCAAGCTACGTTATCAAGAGCGTATAACCAAGTGTATAATGGAAAGTCCAGGCATATAGGACTAAGGCATAGCTATGTGAGACAATTGATTGTTGATGGGGTGATAACCATTGATTTTGTTAAGTCAAGTCAAAACTTGGCGGATCCTTTTACGAAAGGCCTTGCAAGGGATTTGGTGTTGAAAACATCAAGGGGAATGGGACTTTTGCCCAATTAGTTTAATCACTCCTGGTGGAAACTCAACTCAACCGGTTGATACTCTCAATCTCTTGAGTTCAATGAGAAACTACACCACATGTCGTGATTGGAAACACTTTAAAGCTATTTTACACATTCCAAGGTAAAGTGTTTTGTACCTATAATGTGAATACAAAGGAGGTTGAACTACTTAGTTCTTAATAGATTGTTTGTGCTGTGTTATAGGAGCACGGATAGCGATCTACCTATGTGAATGTGGAGGTGGTGCCGCTTCCTATAGGTCACAGGGGCTAGACCTTAGAGCGTTCATGAACTTCAAGATAAAAGACCCAAGGCCAGTTCACGGGTCAACCGATTAGGATATCTGCATTATTTGGAGGGTTATGTGTGAGACACATCCGGTTGGTCAACAGAGGACAACTAGTTCAAAGACACGTCTACTATGCTGCCCTGACTAGCTTTGATATGTTTTCACTAAGTGGATAGTTGAAGTCGCAAGACACTGTCTATGTATGCATAAACCTTGTAGTAAGAACTGAGAATATTTCATCTGTATTTCGAAAATGGTGGGGGATTGTTAGGGATTTTCAAAATAAAGGAGTCGTTGTTTTGGTTTTGTAAAATTTCCTTGTTTCCTTAGAATGCTTGTTTTTCCTCTTTGTGGGTTTTGTCCCACATTGGATAGTTGAGAGAAGTTGGAGTGGTATATATTAGGAAACATTCCTAATATGAATAACCAATGATCTAGTGTAATGCAGCCCTATGGTGCCGGTACGCACACGCACACGCGCGCGCGCGGCGTGGGCAGTGTGGCGTGGGCTGTGGTGCATTGTGGCGCTTTAGCGGCGCACTTTGCACTTAGCACGTCAGCGCTAGGCGCCTTGTAGGCGCCATTTCTTATTGCGAGTTGGCGGTAAGGTGGCGCTGACGTGGATGCCGCGTGTCACACACGTGGCAGGTGAGTCTAGGTGCGTAGTGGCCTATAAATAGACCACTAACTGTCAAAATCCAAAAAACGTAGAAACAGACAGAAAATCCGAATTTCTCCCACATCTCTCTCTATATTTTCTAGCATTCATTCTGCGTTCTGTTTTGCTGCAGAAAATAGAACACAATGATTCTCGATTCTTATATTCGTTCAGGCAGGTATTCTGTCCGTTTCGTTAGTGCAAACGAAAACGGAAAGAACTTCGAGTTCGGGTTTCGATTTATCTTGAAGGCAGATTTGCTGTAACCCTTTGCATACCAACTGGTGGGGGCAAATACTGTCTTTAGGAAAGCGACATAGTCGTGACTCGAAGCGTATTACAGGTTTGGTGGAGATTTCGTCAACGGTACAGATTGCAGCGGCGCAGTTTTTCCAACAAAAGATTCATACTAGCATATACGAAAGCAACCACTTTTCAATAGAGAGACACATCCAATAGCCCAAGTCATGCATGATTAGATAGTGGAAATAACATAGTACTATTAATCAAGTTCAAACCCACAAAACGTTGTCTTCCTATCCCCCTGAACCATCCCTTGCTGATACTGTATTTGGATCAAGGATTAGGAAGTGATTCGTTGAGGAAAAAGAGAAGTAGCGACAAAAGATTAAATTTTGCCTTTGCTTTGCTTTTCCCTTTTCCTCTAACAAATCCTTAATCCAAACACAATCTTTTTTGAAACGGGTCCAAACACAACCTTAAAGTAACCAAAACAAGAACTTTGGAAAGGAGAACAGATATGAGTCCCAGTATAAGCTTGTAATTGCCAAAACTCCTAAGCCCTCTTTTTGGCTGCATAAATTTTGCCCCCATTACTCGCCCCTTCCATTGTTCTCAACACCAGCACTTGCTAGTCGGTTGTTGAAGAATCAAGATCAGATGACAAATCAAAGTCTGAATCCATATCTTCATCTTCCTCTCTTAAGAAAAGAGCTTTGGTCTCTCCCGGCAGTTTCAACCCTGCACACCTAAACACAAGTTCCATTGTCAAAAGCGGAGTTTTGAACAAACCAAACTGAACCTCTTAAGAATCATGTTGTCGTAAATCCCAAGGTACTATAACCGCTGTTCATTGTTCGACAAAATCCAAAGAGTTGTAAGAAAACGCAAAAAAGAACCAGGTTGAAGCAGTTGAGAGGGTGAAGAAGGAAGAAAGACCAAAATAAAGGAAGTTAACTGAAATGGAAGACAAAGGAGATGAAGCAGTTGGGACAGAGTCGAAACAGAAAACCAATGTTAATGGCAACTTCTTCATAAAAACAGCATCACCTAACATTAAATCAATGGAAACAACGAACACTGGTGTTCTCCTCTTACATGATAGCAGAGATGGTTCAAAAGAGAATTCCATTACTGTACTAATACGCTGAGACCTTGTAGCAAGCAGAAAGCCAGCACTAATCATAATGCAACTTGGTTCCCACGAATTCATGAATCAGAAAAGAAAACCCACCGGAATTAGTGCGTCAACTTCTGAATTTTAGATACATAACCAAAATAATTTGATCTTCAGATTGAGCACATTTCAACACCTCGGGTAATTCAGAAGCCCCTCCATAGGTCTCTGCCTCTGGATGAAGTATGTTGTATATGTGTAGTATGTATTAGACACTCACTCGTCAACACCTTTTGTTCCTAAGCAATTTCCCCCAAAATTGCCATCAAATGGCTTTGAAACAAGTTTCTAAGAATCACAGAACGTATAACCAGAATTAGAGGGAAAACAAAAACCCATCTAGCACAAGCAAACAAGTCCAATGAAGGTAAGGGCACTAGTAGACCTTTACCTTGATGCGACATTCAACGTGGCCAGATTATCTCCCATCTCTGCGTCATTGATGGAGATGAAGCTGGGAGTATAAGCAATTGCTTCATATTTAGATTTAACCCCTCGAACCTTTAGAAACTTTAGGAACCGCCCTTTTGCCTTGTAATAAACCACAGCATTGGCCAGAGGATGAAAAAACAGGATAGCTCCACTTCTCAAGTAACTTATTGGTTCGTACACGCCCCAAAGCCACCTTGACTGCTTAGTCGTGGCATCTATACGAAACACTTTTGTCCAAGATTCTTGGACACCATAGTTTTTCATCACCCATATATTGATTTTAAAAACATGAGAATTATGGTCACATATGCAAAGCATGTCTCTCAGTACCCCCAACGAAATGTTCTCCATCGTCTCCAAGCTAATGATACCACGTCTCAGTGGAGGTGGTGGAATTGGTTGGAATATTTCCTTGTCAAAGTTGAAAGAAGCTATATATTCAGAGATATTGTAGTCCTTAAGAAGCCAATGAAGAGCACCATTAAGATATGAGGGGAATTCGAGCTTATAGCCATACATTGATGATGGTGCACACCCAATCCTTTTCCACGAGTCCGTTCCTAATGTATGTATCTCAGCCACCCTTCTGCTATAATTTTCCCTGCCAGTAATGGGATCACGAACCTGTTCGTAAACCCGTTCCTGTTGATGAAAAATTCTAATCACCTTGTAGTGATTTGTCTTTGGACTGAATCCCAAACCACAATCACTAACACGTCTAGTTTTCTCATCAGCTTGTGTAGGAATCGGAAGGTTTATGAACTCGCCAGTGATAGGGTTACACACGACAACAGGATCATTCCGTGATGGCTCAGACAAACAAAGAAACCCATTGCAAGAATTCACCAAATTGAGCTTGTGATCTTTGGGCCTCAGCTTGATGCACCGCTTTCGTTTAACCCCACCTTTAGAGTTACCACTAACATTCGCATCACCTTCATTGTTCATCGCCAGTTCTGCGTTGCGCAGTGGGATCTTTAACTTGGTTTCAAGCTTCATGTGAAAATGGCGCCCGGACAAAGAATGTCCATAACAATCACAGTACTCACGTAGATCAAAACCAGAGTTGTGTTCAGGTGGCTCAACCAAGTAAAGGTTTCGTGATATGTTGGTAGGGGATAGAGATCGGACAAGAGGAAATGCTTCGGCTGTTGAAAAGTGGAGTTTTGCAAAATGAGGGTCAGATATTATATTTCGCCAAGTCTTACAAACACATCTGCATACTAGTAGCCTCTTTGTGGGGAGTCTTAATAGAATACTCAAGGAGAGAGGCCTTGGGAGGTCTGCTATTGAAGGACCCAAATACTGTTTCTGCTGTTTTCCCAATTCATCCATATCTTTTCCGACTTTACCGGCGTTGAAACCCCTAGGTTTTCTTCCTCTTTTCATGGGTTTTCTGCAAATAACAGGACCAAGCCTCAAAGGCAATGACTTTTTAGCAGTGTCAATTGCTTCCGTAAATCTATTTACGGGATAATACAAAGTAACGATAAAAATAAGTTACAAAAACAAGAAAAATTAACAACAAAGTTGAGAAACTACAGATAAACTTTTAAAATCATCAAATCCAAATCTGAATCGTCGTATCTTACATCAGACGACGGACCCCTATGGACTACCAATTAAATCAGAGCTTATTGTAAACTAGAGAGAGAGAGAGAGAGAGAGAGAGAGAGAGAGAGAGAGAGTTACCAGTATAAATTTGGCTTGACAGACGAACAGATGGAGAGAGAGAGAGAGAGAGAGAGAGAGATAGAGAGAGTAAAAAGGATTGGGTTTTTGTTTTTCCGGCGGGAAATTAGTAAAAATACGTTGGCGGGAAAAACAACGGGTGCAAAGATACCAGGAGTCCAGGACCCACTTTCCTTGTGATTCAATTTCTTTTCTTTTCTTTGTTTTTTTTTGATCCGCATGATTCTCTTCCTTCGTGGGAAGAAAATTTTGATCAAACTTAAATTCAAGCATAAATTTGAGTACAATCGTAATGGCATAGTTAGCGTGACATAATAGACGGAGCAAGCTCAACCACCGCTTGTAAAAATATCTCTCAAACTCTTAAAATTTGCGAGAGTGAAGATTGAGAGCGCGAATATAAATTGATAATTGAGAGCAAGAGCTAAGGGCCTATCGAAGGATTATGTAAAAACTTAACTTTCAGAGATTTGAGAGAGGAAAATTAACTTTCAAAGATTAGACTAAAAAGCTAAAATATTCATTAATTCAAGTTAAAATTTGAGTAAAATTCAACTTAACATAAAGTTGAGTCAGGAAATTCAATCAATTTTAAAGATATATTTCAATCAATTTTTGAATCTGAGAAAAAAAAAAAATTTGTTTCAACGGTTAAATGGTTCATTGTTTTGAGTTCAAATAAAAGCACCCATTGCCTTACCTCATATTCCTTTACTTGCCGTTTGCAAACTAGATTAATTATGGGTGAATATATTATGAGGGGGAACCGACTGAAGGACAGGTATGTATATGGAAGGAATATATTGTAGATCATTTGTTTGAGTAATTTATAGAATAGAGAATATGTATATGCTTAGTTTGTCTCTTTAGGCTCTTAAGAGTCTACCTAGTTATTTGTAATCAAAAGTCTTTGTTTTCATTAAGTTCTTGCTCTGAAAGTTTAAGTTTGTTCTACCTATGCTTGGAGAGAAGTTCCAACAAGTTCTATACAATCAATTGCTATGAAAGAAATCAGGAGAGTGAGGGAGGCTTTGAGAACTTAAAAGAGACAAACTAAGCACACAAATATTCTCTATTTTACAAATTACTCTTAACAAAAACAAACCGCGACTTGAACCTAAATAAAACCAAGCATTTGAAAGGTTGACTAATTGGATAGAAAAGCATGATCAATCGAAACTCTAGAAAGATTGCAAACTACTCCACAGAAGCAGAACGAAAGAATTAAAACAAAGACCGGGAATGAATCCACACATGGATGCTACTACCCAGAATCCGGGAATAAAGCAATTTTCGCAGTGGATGAAATCACAGTCAAAGGCAAATATGCAGGCCCTGTGCACATTTCATTTGCATGTCAAGGTCTAATAAAGATTCATAGTATGTATGAAAGCAACCAAACTTTCAAGAGAAATACAGACAATTTTGAAAGAGTTCCATAGAGAGCCCAAGTCGTGGATGAATAGATAGTGGAAATAACATATTAAACAAGTTCTAACCCACAAAAGTTATGTCTTTCTATCCCCATGAACCGTCTTCAGCTGGTGCATACTTGGATCAAGGATTCGCAAAAGGTGATTCGTAGAGGAAAAAGAAAAGTACTGTAAAAACAAAATATTGAATCCAGAAGCCAGATGCAATCAGGTTTTCGTTTACTTTCCCTTTTCCTCCAAAACCTTGATCCAAAAACAAGCTCAAAAAACCAAAACAAGAAGTTCAGAAATGAGAACAGAAAGGATTCCCTATATAAGCTTGAACTGCCAAAACTCCTAAACACTCTTTTTGGCTGCATAAATTGTACCTCCATTACTCGCCCCTTCAGCAATTTTGCAACCAGCACTAGCTAGTCAGTAACGTCATTATCAGGATCAGATGACTAATCAAAATCCGAATGCAAATCCAAATCTTCCTCTCTTAAGAAAAGACCTTTGGTCTCGCCATGCAATTTCAACCCTGCAAACCTATATATGAACAGTTCTATTGTCAACAGTGGGGTTTTGAACAAACCGATCTGAATCTGTTAGGAATCGTGACTTTGGAAATCGCAAGGCACTAAGATTGCTAGGACATTAATTGTTAAACTTCAATAAGATTTTCGGAAAATCCAAAGAAAAAAAACCTCAGTTGAACCTGTTGACTAGTGTTGAGAGAGGGTGAAGAAGGGAGAGATGCCAAAAATAAAGCAAGTTAGCCAAAATGGAAGCCCAAGGAACTGAATCACTTGGGAGAGAAACAAAATAGAAAACCATTCTTAACGGCAACTTCTGCATTAAAACAGCATTACAACAACAACAACAAAACCCAAATAGTTCCCAATCATTGGGGGGGGTTGGTTTGAATAAGTGAAACACCAAACACTCATGTTCGTACCTTCTATGATAGTAGAGATGTTTCAAAAGAGAATCAATTACTGCACTAATAAGCTGAGACATTGTAGCCAGAAGAGACCGAGAACTAATCATAATGCCACTTGGTTCCCACAAATTCATGGATCAGAATAGCAGAAAACCAACAGGAATTGCTGTGTCATGCCACTTCTGAATTTTCGATACGTAAACATTAAACAACTTTCTTCTAACATATTAAACATTGAACACATTTCAATACCTCAGGTAAATTAGAAGCCCTTTCATACGTCGGTGAATGAATTATGTTGTATATGTACAGTATGTATTAGACAATCGTCACAAACTTTTGTTCCTAAGCAATTTTCCCAAAAGTAGCCATCAAAGGTCATAGAAACAAGTTCCTAGGAACCACAGAATGTATAACCAGAATTAAAGGGAGAGCAAAAACCCATCTAGCACAAGCAAATAAGTGCAATGAAGGTAAGGGCACTAGTAGACCTTTACCTTGACGCGACATTCAACGTGGCCAGATTATCTCCCATCACTGCATTATTGAGTGAGATGAAGCTTGGAGTATAAGCAATTGCTTCAAATTTAGATTTAACCCCACGTATCTTCAGAAACTTGAGAGAACTGAACCGCCCTTTGGCATTATAATAAACCACAGCATTGGCCAAACGATGAAAAAACAGGATAGATCCATTTCTCAAGTAACTTATCGGTTCATACACGCCATGAAGCCACATTGACTCCTCAGTTGTGGTATCAAAACGAAACACATTTGTCCAAGATTTTTGGACACCATATTTTTTCATCACCCATACCTCAATTTCAAAAGAAACAGAATCATGATGACATATGCAGAGCCTGTTTTTCAATGCTCCCAACGAATGTCCTTCATAGTCTCCCACTCCCAGCCAATCATGCCACGTTCGATTGGAGGTGGTGGAATTGGTTGGAATATCTCCTTGTCAAAATTGAAAGAAGCTATATATTCAGAGATATTATGGTCCATAACAAGCCAATGAAGAGCACCATTAAGATATGAGGGGAATTCGAGCTTATATCCGTGCATTGATGAAGGTGCGCACTCAATTCTTTTCCATGACTCCGTTCCCAATGTATGTATCTCAGCCACCCTTGGACTAAAACTTTCCCTGCCTGTAATGGGATCACAAACACGTTCATTGACCTGTTCTTGTTGATCAAACATCCTAATCACCTTGTACTGATTTGTCTTTGGACTGAATCCTAAACCACAATCCCTAAACTTTCTAGAAAAACTCTCATCTGCTGATGTAAGGACCGGAAGGTTTATAAACTCCCCAGTGATTGGGTTGCACACGACAACAGGATCATTCCATGATGGCTCAGACAAACAAAGAAACCCATTGCAAGAATTCACCAAATTGAGCTTGTGATCTTTGGGCCTCAACTTGATGCACCGCTTTCGTTTAACCCCACCTTTAGAGTTACCACTCACATTCACATTCACATCCCCTTCACTGTTCATCACTAGTTCCGCATTGCAAAGTGGGATCTTTAACTTGGTTTCAAGCTTCATGTGAAAATGGCACTTGGACGAAGAGTATCTATAACAATTACAGCAGTCACACAGATCAAAACCAGAGCTGTGTTCAGGTGGCTCAACCAAGTAAAGGTTTCTTGACATGTGGGTAGGGGATAAAGATCGGACAAGAGGAAACGCCTCTGCCTTCGAAAAGTGGAGTTTTGCAAATTGAGGGTCAGATATTATATTTTGCCAAGTCTTACAAACACATCTGCATACTAGTAGTCTCTTTGTAGGGAGTCTTAGCAGAATACACAAGGAGAGAGGCCTTGGGAGGTCTGCCATGGACGGACCCAAATACAGTTTTCCATGTTTTTTGAGTTCATCCAATTCTTTGTCAACTTCATGTGCGTTGAAAGCCCTAGGTTTTCTTCCTCTTTTCATGGATTCTCTGCCAAAAAAAAAACCTGGTTGGAGGTATTGCATTTCATAAAGGACCAAGCCTCAAATGCAATCACTTATTAGCAGTTTCAATTGATTCATTAAAACTGAAATGATAAAAAAATAAGTTTTTCTATCTACAGAATAACACGGAACAGAGTATCAATAACACTAAGTTCAAAAACAACAAAAGTAACAAGAAGAGTGAGAAACTACAAAAAATCTTAGAACATTTCCTTTTTGTGTTTAATTTTGAAGGCGGATATACACTCAGATAGTTGCAGAAACCATAAAGAACGTTTAAGATGAGCCTAATCCTTATCTAAAAGGGTTGAAAAACAGAACATAATATTATCCTCGCCATTAATAAATCTACAAATTTACAAGTTGAGCCTAACTGGGACAGTCGGCCCAAGGATTGTGTAGTTGTATTTAAGTGCAATGAAATTGCGAGTTCAACCTCTACATAAAGCATGTTGATACTTTTATTGATGGGTTGTGTTGGCCCTTGGGTTGGGGTTAGTCCAATAACATGGAACAAAGTATCAAGAAAACCAAGTTCAAAAACAAGAAAATTAACAACAGTGAAACTACATAAAATCTTTAAACATTTCATTTTTGCGTTTTAACTGTGACGCCTCAGATATAGTTGCAGAAACCAAAGATGACGTTCAAGATAAAGCTAATCGCCTAATCCTTATCTGTACAACAGAACATAAACTCATCCACGCCATTAATATATCACCGAAAAATGGGTACTATACAAGTTGAACCTAACAAGGATAGTTAGCCCAACGATTGTGTAGCTGTATTTAAGTGCAATGAGATTGTGAGTTCAACACTTACATAGAGGCCGGATGTTGATACTTCTATTCATGGTGAGAGTAGGGATGGGTAGGGTTAGGATACTACAGATTATTTTAATATAAAATAAAAAAAGTCAGGCTTTGGTCGCTAACCCTAACCTAATAAACTCTTGTACACCATCCATAGATCTAAGATGAAACGAAAGGAAACAACGATTCAGCAATACAGACGAACCTAATCATGGTAAGAAATAGATAAACAAGCAAAACGAGTGTTACAACAGAAGATACAATTGACAAATCAGGATCATAATCCTCATTTCCAACATAAAACTCCTCCTCTACACAACCAGTAACGCTAACACTTGAGTCAAATCAATATTGTAAATGTGTTTGTGTATGAGAGAGAGAGAGAGAGTGTACTCGAACACCAGGTCTCAACAGAGAATTATGGCTCGAAATATCGGTGGAAAAGAATTTAAGGAGAGGGGGTTTTTTCCTGGCGGGAAACCGGAGAGAAAATTTGGCGGGTAAATAATCTTGAAAAAAACAAATGCTTCGTTCGTGTCCTAGCCAGCAAGCCTAAAGGCTCTGTTTGGAACTCAAGGAAAAAAAATAAAATGAAAAATTTATTATTTGCTACACTTGAAATTCTTATTTTTTTTTCTCTTTCTCTTTTAACCAAACAATGTAAGAAAAAATTTTAATTTTTTTTCTTTTTCATAAGTTCCAAACAAAGCCTAAATCACATAATGCGCAAGTGGACGTGGAAACGCAAGCATTAAACCACTTCTTGGTCGCTCTTGTAATATTCAAACTCGAGCTTCGCGATGGCAGTGGTGGTGGGAAGAGGAGGATTGCACGGTGGAGAAATTGCGGGCTGGTGTAAGTCGCCGCCTGGCCCGGCTCCGAAGGTGAGAGCGATAGGTGAGTGATGAGTGGGTGGGAGAGTTTCTGGAGGATATTATCGTAGGCGGATAAGACGGGAAGAAATTCTCTTCGCACCTCTTCTCTTACACAGAAAACGTGATCCGCAAACACGGTTCTAGTTGAGTTTTGGCCGCCAACTTTTGCAACACCTCTCACGCTTACATAGAAACGTGCCTAGACAGCACGCTCTCATCAACATGAATCACGTGATGACTTTTAGTTAGGGTTAAGGTCTAAAAAAAATTGTGGAACCCCACTTTCTGGTGGCCGGAGATACTGCAGCTCGGACGGGGGCAGGCAAGTTATGGTTTATAAGAAAAGATCTCTTATTTGTACAAGGCCGGGTGGGGGTAAGACGGCGGTAATTAGCTAATGTCAATTATGTACGTTGAGAACAAATTTAATTAAGTAATTGGGTACATTAATTGAAATCGGATTATTTGTCTTTTCAAAATTTTCCCAATTCTTTTTTTTTTCCCACTTCAATCGGTACTTTTATTTTTATTTTTTAATTCTCTCTTTGGTTCCAAATATTTATGAGGAAAGATTTTTTCCCCCTCGGTACTCATACATTTTTCAATCATGCTAGAATCACCAAAGTTGTGAAATCCGTTCCGTACCGGCCGGTACCGGCCGGAACGTACCGTACCGGCCTGGAAACGGAACGCAAATAGTCCAGATCCGTTCCGGTTGGAATACCGGACTGTTCCGGCCAATACCGGGTGTACCGGACAATACCGGTCTGTTCCGGCCATTTTCCGGTGTTCCATTCCGGTACAAAATAAATTTATTTTTTTTTTTTTACATTTTGATTATGTTTACACTTAAAATTTTAAAAAATGGTAGATATATATTAAATATATATAATATTAATTGCGGTAAATCCGGAACGGTACCGGAATACAGCCAGGTACCGGTACGTACCATTCCAGTAGTGAAAACGGTACGCTGGCCGGTACGGTATTGACAACTTTGAGAATCACCACAAATTGCATGGGGCTCATTCGGGCTCCACAAAAATACATAAAAATATTCATTAATTTTAAAATAATTATTTATGGGGTTTTGTAAAAAAATTAGCTCTGTTTCACAGGTTTGCTCCTACGAATTCAGAAAATATACTTACCAAAATTCGTTGATGCTGGTTTTTTACAAAAAAAAAATTTTTAAAATCTCCATAAATTTCATTTATTGTGGACCAAGTGCACTTTCTGGATAAAATTTTGAATCCCTTAAATTTGAGTACGCAAACGACGCGGCTTTTACGTGTTTTTTTTCCCATTTCTCAACCATAGTTTCATCTTGAGATTCTTATAGCATTTCCAATTTTCCATGGAATGGAACACGCCCTCGTGTCTTATTACCGGAATGAACTTATTCTCACTACTACTAGCTAGAGACAAGCCCCAAATAAAGGATACAACTAATATCCATAACAAGTCCTAATCCCAAAAAAAAAAAAAAAAAATTGAACCAAGAAAAATGCCGACGAAAAAACCAGAACTCCTCGTTGGTTGATGCCAAAATATTAGGGGTTCACTTCTTCAATGGGATTGGGCCTCCTCTTGCAAGCAAAGTGAGCAAGAAATCCTTGAAACTTCCTTTTGCAATTTGCTCAATCTTTTGGTTCAGAGCAACTCCGTTTTGCTTGTGATATTCTTCTGTAATAACTCTCATGTCAACATCTGCTCTGGTTACTATGACTCTGGTTAACCCCTCTTTCGTGTTCTCGTCTGCGCCTGAATTCATTGCCGCATCCAACACCTGAACACAAATGATCGATAAAAATACGTTCAAAATGAAAGCTTGTCTAAGTAGTATATGAAATCGGATGATCAAGGATTTTCCGTTGGTGCGTTGGCTCACCTTGATGAAGTAAGTATGAGGAGTAGATAGGCATTGCACGGTGTATTTTAAGCTTGATGGAGCGACAACATCCTGAATAATAAACAAGAAAAGATAAAGCGAAAAGGTTTTGCCTTCAAGCCGATGCAATAGCATCGACACCCGTGGCACCAAAGAGTCCACATTAGTACTTTTTTGTCACCCAAATACATTATTATTGTGCAATCAAGCACGGTGATCGAAACTTTACGGAACTTTATTAAACCACAATTTTGCTTGGTCAAGTTCATTGGATAGGGCCAGTGATTTGTTGTGCACCTAATACATGGATCCAGGGTTTTGGTACCTCATCAAGGGTCTTGCCAGAGATGTCCTTGTAGTGTTTGAAGACTGACTTGAGGTGGAGCTTGCTTCTCGTTGACAGTATCCTCACCACCTCTTCATCTTCCATTGGATTCTTCTTCAGAGCATTTTTAATGGCAGAACTGAGTGTCTTGGCCTCCGATTTCGCGGTGTCCTCGTGAACCCTTGGACCTTCGTAGCGATACGAACTGACCAGTGCTACCAATAGCTGTGATCAATAGATTCAATACAGTACATGGAATTGAATCAAAAAAGATGATTATATATATGCATGTTGCAATGGCATGAAACCTCTCACTTTTAACAAAAAATTGTTTCATGCCTCGATGCTAAACATGAATACTGTTAATGCTAATGATGTTAACTCACATTCCGCTCAACGCCATCGGTGTTATACGCAATGTCTTCCTCGATGGAGCGGTCGAAGAGGGCATGGTAAGCTCTTCTTGCTCCCAAAAGCTCTTCCGACGATCGAGTGCAGGCTATTTCTATCACTACGTTGTATGACTTCGGACCATCGATCACGGCGTCTCTCATCAAGCGTGCATCTCTTTCCCACGGGTGCATTGTCCACAGCACCACGGCACTCTGGTTAACGTGACCAAAAAAAATAAGGTACGCGGCATCTTATTGTGTGTAAAATCTTACAGGAGGGAAAAGTCTAAAATCTGGATCGTCTAGCAATCAGTGGCTTGGATAAAAAAAATCCGATCCATTGATTATATCAATGTCTAGTCCAGATTTGAACTTTCCCGTCTAGTATATAATACCTTAAGCCGTAGAAATTCGTGTTTGAGTTGTTCCACGTGTCGGTCAATCCACCTCTCGAAAAGACGTTCATCTTGTATGAAAAATTGGGTTCCTTTCCTGAAGGATTTCTTCTGTTCAGGATGCCATTTCCCCAGTATTGATACCATTGACTTCTCATCCACTCCAAAACCTTCAAAAAGAAAAGAAAATAATAGGAATAATTTTCTGCCAATTGTTTTCGAAAAATAATTTGCGCTCAGTTAGGGATTTAAGGTTATGGAAACTGAAAGTGGCATAATAGAAAATTTTAATAATGTCTTATTCATAACAAAAAATAAAGAACAGAACTAAATGACAGGAAAAACCGTTAAAATGCCATAAAATGAAATGGAACTGATACGATTGGAACCATATATATATATATATATATATCGGGGCGGTTCCGTGGACACCCTAAAAAAACACCTAAAAAAACACCTCATAGTTCCCGATCAAATTTTGACCATCCGAGCCGCTCAATGTGATCAGAACGTGATTTTAAGGGTACAAGCGAGAAATCAGCAAAAAAAATGACCGGGAAGGGCTTGATCCAAACAGTTTCGAACAGTTTTTTATTGAACGGTTCAAATAAAAACTGCTCAAATTAAGCCTTTTCCGGTCATTTTTTTTGCTAATTTCTCGCGGGTACACTTAAAATCACATTCTGCACGCATTGAATGGTTCGGATCATAAAAATTTGATCAGGAACTGTGAGATTGAGATTTAGGGTGTTTTTTTAGGTGTTTTTTTAGGGTGTCCATTGAACCGTCCCGTATATATATATTGAGTAAGTTGATGACCCTATTCAGATGTCATCTCGGCTGAACAAATCTCGGTCGTCCAGTTGAGATAAAATTTGAGCCGTCCATTGCCAAGCATGGACAGTTCGAATGGGGCCAACACCCAAGGCCCCGAAGTTCTTGATCACCATTGGCCTATGAATATTCGAAAAAGGAAAAAAAAAATAACGAGATGAATTGATATCAAGGTAAAATATAAAAATAAATCTGCCAAGAAACAAAATGTGCAAAAAATATTACTCTGGAAAAAATACTAGTGATAAAAAAAAAACGAAAATAATAGTGATAAAAAATACTAGCATCACAACGGACCAGGCTGGGGCAAACATCCCAACAAAGTTCGTATCCAATCACCTGAGAATCATATGCTGCCCAAGCCCCGGGAAAGCAACAAAAGGGTTGGCATTTAGTCACATGATCATGCCCAAACATTCAATGAAATCAACCATTAATTCGGGGAAAAAAATAGTTCCTTTATTAGCATAATTTTGGGAAAATTAAGGACGAGGAAAATAAGAGAACCTGAGAAAGCCTTGGTAAGGACTTCAATCTCATTAGAAGCTACCGGTAACGCATTTGAGTTTGAGTTTGAGAGAGCCATTTTCAGAAAAATGATTTTAGTATCTATTTTTGGCGTTTGGGAGAGAGCCTTGAGGAAAACAAAGGATTGAGGTGGGAGGAGAGACCCCACTAAGTATGGTATATTTATACGAGTCTGCAAGGGTATTTCTGTCTTTTGGATTCCTGTTCTTTCTTTCCCAGAAATTCACAAAATAATAAATGACATGCTTGAATGAAGAAATCAATGAACCCTGTCTCCCTGTTTTTTTTTTTCTTTCAATTTTTTTTATTTGCAAGAGATAATGTGATGATAATGGAACAATTAATGTGCGTTTCGTAACCTCTCCTCCTTTTTTTTTTTTTTATTGTATGTGTTTCATGCAATTTACAGGTTTAAAAAAACTTAAAAACTGTGATTACAATTAAAAGTTTGCTAAAGAGTATAAAATAAATGGTTGGATGGCAAGGGCACCTCCACTTGTTAGAATCACCCAGTTTATAATACTACGTACGTCGGTCGCTCCAGATTTTAAAAAATAGAATAATTATTATACATTAAAATAAATGAGTTAAAATGTAGCGAAAAATAATTACTTCCTTTTATGTGTGTATGTTTTGCCAAGCAAAGGGGTAGAGCGGAACTAGAATTTTGGATATATGGGGTCAAAAACTAAAATAAAAACAATTTATGTTAAATTAAAAGTTCTATTGCGTGGTCAAAATAGCAAATATATCACTTGCAAATTATGATATTCCATATTGACAAATCATATATAGATGTTTTGCTTGGAGAATATTATTCATTAAATTTCATGCTTGAATTTCACACCATATCTAAGGGCAACTAAAAAATTCAACAACTACGCGAATATGTGAAATTCCAAGTTCTAACTTTCGCCCCTCCCCCTCTATTCAAATCCTAGTTCTCTACCCAGTGGCCTGAAAACTTACTATAAGTAACGAGAGTCGATCTAGAGACTTGTATTGGTACTTTTATTATTATGTTACACGTTTTCCATTGTTTCCCACTTTTTTTAAACCAACATAGTAAACATGGGGGTTAGATCGAGAAAAATTAGTATAACTTGACAACCGACCAAAAGAGGATTCGACTCTCCATAAACCCGATCCGCCGGCCTCCCTCTCTAAGAGGCCGAAGAGTAGTACCAGATGGAGTAAGTGCCATGCACCTCACATTGTTTCCCAGTTACCGAACACAAAGATTAGATAGTTCATGTGATGATCACGCTGACTGGTAGCTTTCAGCCCATTATTATTAATGTTTTAGGGGTTGGGAAATAGTACTAGTAGGAGGTACTTGGACCCTTGGAGTGGGGACGCCCAGCTAAGCACAAGCCAGCGTTACGTACGTGCACTATTGCATTGAACGTTGTACGTACGTAGGCCCAGGTCCGAAAGCAGATTTGTTTTGTTTTGTTTGAAATAGGGTTTTGTTTTTCTTTCCGATGGGCCGGTCAGCGCCACTCTGCACCAGAAAAACAAGGGGAAAATTATTCAGCCCCGGGGCAGCATTAACACGTTGCAGCATGTCCTGGCTTGCTCCTTTCTTCACCATGCGTTCGTGCGATCCTCGTCGAAAAATGTGGAGAATTGTCACAAACATCCGATGCAGAGATAGTTAGGACGCCGCCGAAAAAGTCCCATTAATTAGTTTAACGCTGTTACAGCTACAATTGTAGCCAGTATGAATGTTGGTTTAACAGTTAAGGCGGCGTAAAATAAAAGGTCAACAGTCGCATAATAACCCTCACATTTGTCACGTTAAGATACATGCATTACCTGATGTTCGATCACTTGCATGTCCTCGTCCTGTCCCACATCTCCGGCCAACTCCTAAAGGCCTCTAACCAAATGTGGGCCTGAAAAGGATGGGGCATTTAGGATTAGTCTACGCGTACCAGAATTAGTTTTTTTTGGAGGATTAATCTCACCATCGTTAGAGGGGATCCAACCAAAATCGAGGTAAAGCATCATATCTATTGTCGCCACAAGAGATGATAATACCAAAGAGGTTTCAAAGCCGTAGCCTAGGATATAGTGGCAAAATCGAGGGACTGCGCCGAACAGTTTGGGTTTCGCAAGCACGAGCAGGATTTATTTCAATGACCTAAATTTGTTTCTTCTATATAGTTCATCGAGAACATTGGCCATCATATAAAAAACAAATGCCGATTAATACCTACTTGGAATGTGTTTAGGTTTGTAAAAATGTGTTCTGTCACACTAAATTGTTTTTTCTTTTCGATGGGTCACGTGAATTGTGTGGCCTTCAAGTGTTGTACGGTAATTTTCAGCATTCCACCACTATATATGAATGATGGTTGAGTAGTTGAGGCGTAAAAGGTCAAGAATTCCAGCATTCCACTGGGAATTTAAAGTAACACCAACTTAAGTGTTTCTTGACTAATTGAGTAATTGTAATGCATAATTTTTCGTACGAATGCGATTTCTTCAACTTGAATCTTTTGCTAAAATATGTTCTATCTATGCGGACATTACCTAAATGTTCACATATGGGCCATGTAGGTCAAGATTTGGCAAGTCAAGTCAGGGCCGGCTCTGAGATTTTGAAGGCCTAAAACAATTTTCAAAAGTGAGACCCTTAATAATTGTAAACGAAAATCAAATAAAAAGTCGATCACATTGAATAATTTTGATTCCGATACAGTATTTGTTTGTAAAGAGAAGTATTGAAGTAGTGTTTAAGGAGAAAAAAATATGCATCCATGCACCCACTATACTGAATAATTTTGAAGGGCCCAAGGGATTTTTGACGATGTGACCTTTAATTCCTCCTTTTTGTTTTTTTCCTTTTGTTTTTCCCTTCATTCCGTGTTCCATTTTTTCTGGGCCATTGGGCCTTAAGTGTAAAATGTTCCTAGGTTTAAAATTGGGCTATAAAACAACACATATATACTAGATCCTTCAAATAAGTGGGGCCCTATTTTTTTTTGGACATTTTTAGGGGCTTAAGGCCCACGCCCCTTGAGTCTTGGCCCAGAGCTGGCAGTGAGTCAAGTGACCAACAAGAAGACAGATTAGTGAATCCCCACGATTTTGGCCAAATGAGTATAAAGGGCTTATTACTTCCTAAAGAGGTCGCAAATTCGAATCCTATGAAGGTTAAACATTTCAAACTTTAGGGCCATTAGAGATTAGTCCGGTCGGCCCCAAAATTAGTCGAGGTACGCACATTAAGCTACTTGGAAATCCGATCATAAAAGAAGAAGAAGAAGAAGAAACAAGACAGATTAGTAACTCTTTTTTCGTGTTTGACAAGACGACAATTGCAGTCGGTCACGTTTGTCACGTTGAGAATTGTAGGCCTGTCAATGGGCCGGATCCGATAAGATCTGAATCCGATAGTGGTAATCCGGATCTAAATCCAAAAAATTCGGATCCGATACGAAAATCCAAATCCGATCCGAAAACCTTTTTACTTCAAAAATTTTAGCAAAAAAAAAAAAATTCCAAAAAAAATTGAAAATAAAAATAAAAATACAACTTCTTAACACATTTTTTTTTTGAAAATGAATAATTTACTGTTTTTTTTAAAAAAAATTTGAAAATAAAGTTCGGATTCGGATTGAATTACCGGATTCGAATTATTGGATTATCAGATCGACGTTATCAGATTTGAATCCGGATAAGATTTTTTGGATTGAATCTGGTCAATTGATAAGTATAATTGAGATAGATGCATTACCTGATGTTAACTTGTCCCTTCCTGTCCCACAACTCCAACTCCTAGCCTCTAACCAAATGTGGGCGCCGAAGCACGCTCGTGGCATTTCGGACCCAATATTTGTAGGCTTCAATGTGCTCGGATCAGTCTACGACTCTAGACGTGCCGAAATTAGTTTTTCGAAGATTAATCTCATTGTCACTAGAGGGAGTCCTATCAAAAATCCAGATAAAGCATCATATAAATTGTCACCACAGGAAATGATAACACCAAAGAGGTTTCAAAGCTTTGACACTCAGGATATAGCAAATTTCCAAGTCTCATATATTGTTCACTAGACCAATCCATGCATATAAGACCATAAGAGCATTTTCAATTAAGGTTTAGGAGGAGGATTCTTTTGGGGACTGCACCGAATAGTTTGGATTTCGCGAGCACGAGAAGGATTTATTTCAATGATCAAAACTTGTTCCTTTTGTATAGTTCATCGAAAACATTAATCATCATAAAAATAAAAATAAACAAATGCCCATTAATACCTAATATGCCAAAAAAGCCAGGTTTTCTTTTTTGGTGTAGTACTAGATGTTAAGGCTGCCATGTATGTTGAATGTCCTTCCTATTCCAGAAGGTACTCCGTACTTTGCTGTTAGATCGATTTTTTGGGTGTTTCTTTAATTTCTCCAAGGCTTATATTTGAGGATTGTATTTTTGTATACAACTAAGGGATAGAACAGAGCAAAAAATAAATGAGCTGGTCTAACAGATTGATGCTATCTTTAATATGGGTGGGGGGTGTGGCGCGGGGGTGGTTGGGCATTACTAATCCAGTCAGTGTTTTATTCAATGCACATTTGACATCCCACGTGTATTCACACATGCATGCGTAGGCCCATTCTTAGAAAGCGAGATATTTAGGACACTAATTAAAATAAGTACTTATTTTTTAAATTTAAGATAACATATTGTGAGATAATGACATTTTTGGTAAAATAAAAAAATAATAAGTACTTAAAAAATAATATGACATGTTTCGTAAAACAAAAAATAATAAATACTTCAAAACTAATACTCTTTGCAAAACGGGGCCTTAGACGAGACAAGAGCTTCACTCCATGTAGCCACTTTTAAGTAGTAAAATTTATGGTTGGGCCTAATGAATGAAAACATTTAGGCCCCGTTTGTTAACCATCTTAGCCTTTAGGATTTGACTACCAATCCCTAGAGACTACTTTGTTTGGTAACCCAAAATGAGTTTGGACTATGAATCCAACGGACTAGCAAGTCGGGGATTAGGAGGTATTATGAATACCCTGGGGGAGATGGTATTAATAGTCCAAACCCAACCCATGCTTATTACCAATCCATTCTCATTACTAATTCTTTTTATCAATTCAATCACATCATCTGATCTTATCTCAAACAAACATAATATTAATAATTCTATCATTTAATCTCATCTTAAACAAACATACTCATTACCAATCTCAATTCTAATTCTATCTCTTTATGAAACCCATGCATCTATTACTGTTATCAAACGGGGCTTTTTCTAAGAAAAGCTTTAGCTTTCATCTATATATGGCCATGTGATACTTATGTGGCCTAGGAATTTTTGACGTTTATGAGTCCTTCACACCTAGGGTTCCCACTCTAGCTTCCAGTTGTTGGAAGCAAATTTTGTGGAATGGTAGGTATAGTTTGATGAAGGCATTGAAGATGATTTCGAGGTCAAAAGCTAAGCTGAAGTCTAGCTCATGATAATACTTACACCTTTTAATTCTTCGTGGTTAATTAGCATTATTTGTTGAGCTTTTTTCTTAAACCAGATGTTTGGGTTCGCTAACGCAAACCTCGACTAATCTCGAGATCTTAATGTGAATGATCGGACAACAAACTTCACGTTACTCCATGAGTTCTTTATTTGTTCATGGTAAGAACTAAGAACCAAACCTACTACTTGGGAGTAAATCTCGTAGTTATTGTCTTTTGATCAAACTATTTGCATCATATATTGTGAGCTTTTTTGTCTAAAATTTTTTTTTGGTTATTTTTCTTTTTCGTAACTTTTTTTAATTTTCCATCATAATTTTTGGAGTAAATCGTTTGTTTTGATGAGACGAGTCAAAAAAACATAAAAATGTGGACTGATTTTGAAAAAAGTTCACATAAGAGGACACTTATGACAAAAAAAGATAACTGTTTCGTATTCTTTTCGTCTTAGGTGAACTTTTTTTTGGCCTTAGGTCATAAATTTTTCCTTTTAAAACTCCACTTGTCGAGATTGATGATTAATTAAAAAAATGTAACGCAAATATAACAAAAGTTCAAAAAAGACAAACGAAACACCCAAAACGAAGAAGAGAGAAATTTTTTTTACAAGAATGCAACCTAAAATTAACTTTGCGTTGCATTATCATCATCTCAACTCAACTATTCTGTCTTGAAATTAATGTTCGAACAAATCTGAAAATAAAATTTCGTGAATGATAAAAACCGTCTTAGAAGTAATAATAATAAAAACAAGAAAAAACACCCCGAGGCAGGCTAGAGGATCATCGCCGAATCCCCTGCAAACGCTTTCACCGTCCTTGTTATGAATGTCAAAAAATCGTATGTCAAAAAACCATCTCCAAGATCGATCGAATTTCTACAAGGTTTCTTTTTGTATCATTATTATTAATGATAGGAGAACTTTTTTTTTAATAAAAAAAACTGATCGGAACAAAAAGCCAAGACCCATATGTGGTTGTTTGTTATCATCTGTTGTTATTTTATGAAAGAATTTTAATGTTACGTATCTTTCACTCATGCCCGACTGCCCGTTACGCTTCCTAAAATTTCACACCAACTTATATTGAAGTCTTGTTTGTTTGACAAAATTCTGAAAGAAAATAATGGCCTCCCTCAGAGTACCAGATGATGTTCCTCTTCCATCCGAAGACTGTAACACTCTCCACAAGGCCTTCAAAGGTCCCTCTCTCTCTCTCTCTCTCTCTCTGTGTTTCCTTGATTATCTTTTTCCGGTGATTTCATATGATTGATAATGGAGGGTCTTAAATTTTCTTGATTATTTTTCTTGAATTCTATGTAAATTTCGTGTCTTGTTATTTCATTGATAAGAATATTCAATTTCAGGATATGGGTCATGAATGGATGTGCATATGCTGTGTCTCCATACATGTATTATATACATGATACTATGTAAAGTTTCCTGATACTTGTTTGAGTAAATGTTAGGTTGGGGAACGGACGAGAAGGCAATTATAAGGGTTTTGGGGTGTAGAAATTCATGCCAAAGGGGGGAAATCAGAGAAGCTTATCAGCAGATTTACAATGAATCACTCATAGATCAACTCCACTCTGAACTCTCTGGTGATTTCAGGGTACATGCTTCTTGTTCTGTACTTCTATTTACACCACCCATATGAGGCATTATTTTTACTGTAGTTGAATCTAAGAATTGAGTTGACTAGAAGAAATCCACTATGACAATGTTAGCAATGAGCGTTATAAAATCGATTATGTCTTGTTTTGAGGGCCGGAGCCAGAAGTCTCAGATGGACCGATGGTGGGTTCAATACCTACAAACGTAGCCTGATCTATTTTGTTTTTGTTAATCAACATAGAGATATGTGGTTAATGTCAAAAAAGTATTAAAGCAAAATGATAACGGTCCACTGTCCTTAGGACAGTGGTTAGTGTAAAAAAAGTATGCATAAAAGGTTGGAATCCTTACTTCTGTAGCATTGAGTGAGTAATAGTGACGTTTATTGGGTGGTTGTTAGCAAAATCACAGAATTAAAAGGATGACATAGTCATAATTTGAGTGGGGTTACTCTATGATTGCGGCAATTTTTATCATAATTCTGGGATGAAATTCACAGGAAGGATTAGACTAAAATTGATGAACTGGTAAATACGGAAGCTAGTGGGTGACGGGTCAAGTGACCTTGGCTCCGCCCTTGCTTATTGTTGTAAAACAAACTAAAAACTAGTGGAATTTTACGTGTTTCCAGCATAAGGTCATTCATAGTCATCAGATCAGAAATGAGGTTTTTGTTTCAAATCAAGTTTTTTGGATGTTTTACCATAAATGTCTATACTGGCCTACTGGGTAACAGAAAGCTGTAATCTTGTGGACATATGACCCTCCTGAGAGGGACGCAAGGTTGGCGAATAAGGCTTTGAAATCAAGGAAGAAAGGCATCACTCAACTTCAAGTAATAGTTGAAATAGCATGTGCAGCATCCCCTCACCATCTGGTGGCTGTAAGGAAGGCATACCGTTCTCTCTTTGATTGCTCACTTGAAGAAGACATCACATTCCATGTCCCCCTACCTGTTAGAAAGGTAAAGTTGAGTATATATTGGAAACTAGAAACAAACACAGCAAGAAGCATTTTCTTTCTAGTATCTTTGCTTCTGAATTGATCAACTTTCACTCTTAAGTTTTTCATCACTTCAATTTAATGAATGGTCTATGAAATCATTTAGCATTCATAACTTGGAACGGTTGGATATAACTTTGATGTTGACTATATGTCTGTGTTAAAGTACAAAAAAGTTTTTGAGGACTATCGTGTTGTCGTGGCGTTTTGAAGTTTCTTTAATGTTTTGAGGTATTCATACTCTTTCAACTTCATTCGAGGCGAATGATAGAACTTCCTAAATCTCAAGTATATGAGCAATACTTCTAGGAAACCACCTCAACATTGAGAACTCAATGAAATGAGATGAGACCATATTGCATAATCCTCTTAATCTCTCTCACAACCATGACATACAATAACTTCATATTAAAGAAAACCTTTTGTAGCTAAAATACCATAAATACCGCTAGAACTACAGAAAAGAAAAAACTCATAAACATAGTTACATCTCAAATTTCGTAGAGATGTCAGCCTTTGATGATTTATGAAACACTAACTTTAAATACTTTTCCCATGGAATTTCCAACAAATTTGGTTTTCATTCAGCAAAACCTTCATTTAACTCGTGACGTGGATTGTTGCTTAGGTTCTAGTGGGTTTGGTGAGTTCTTACAGATATGACAAAGAAATGGTTGATTCAATCGTAGCAATTCTAGAAGCGGATAAACTGCGCGAGGCCATTGAAACTAAGCATCTAGACCTGGATGATTTTTTGTGGATACTTAGTACTAGGAATGTTTTTCAGCTCAAAGCAACTTTTCAGTTCTACCAGCAGAAGTATGGAAATTCCATATACCAGGTCCAGTTTTCATTTTCAGCATATCAATTAGCTCATATAGAGGCTGTTTCCTGTTTTCTGTTTCTTTCTTGATTTATTTAGTCTGAAATCTTGACAGGACATCAAGAGTTGTGGAAAGGGCCTTTTACAATCGGTATTGAGGGTCGTAATTTGGTGCATAGACGCCCCAGAAAAACACTATGCCGAGGTATTTGGTTGATCTAACTGCCTCACTTCCATAAGTATTATTTTGTATTTCTTCTCAGTTTTATTGCAGCTCTTGCTAAACGATGTTCTCCTTTGATGAGATATCATCATTTTCCACTGTAAATGCTTTTCTTGCTTTTGAGAGGGAAAATTGGAGTATTTTGCATTGAAAGCTGACAAAGTATTTTGGAAGGGGATGATGTAGAACCTTTGGATCTCCTATATTAATTTTGCTTAATTGAGTTCATGCCATTCCACTTTAACGTGCCTTTTAGGAGAACTTGAAACTGCTCACCTCGCATAAGGAGAAAATATTGCACTTTTCCAGGCAGAAGTTTCTTGGCCGATACATTTCTTGGCCAAAATAGCTAGTTTTGCGGAACCGTTAGATTTGGAGGAAAAGAGAAGTTATGGCCTTGTTTGGATAACTTGTAGGAGAAGAAGAAGTTGGCGAAGAGTATGTGATTTCTTCCCTTCTGAAATTCAATGGGAGGAAAGGGAAGTGAGTGCTTGTTATTGTCGTCGTTTTTTTAGTTCTAGTTATACCCTTTTCAGAATAATAACAAGGGTACATATCTGTTGGAAAGTGACTAGAATTCCTTGTTTAAGTCGGTTTAGGCTTATGTGACTAGGATTCCTATTCCAAGTCGGTTTATGTTTATTTTTAGTGCTTTCCTATAAATAGGGACCTTGTGGGGTTCCTATGGTTTGTCCCTTTTGGGTCCATTAAGGAGAGGCTTCGTTGGGTGTTATTGTGGAGTTCTTCGTCTCTTTTGTTACTGGGGCTTGATATTAGGGTTTTGTGTTGTCTCTTTGGGTTCCACCAAAGGTTTGTGTCTCCCTTTCCGGTTCCACTAGAGATTTGTCTCTGAATATCGTTTGGTCCTTCATTGAGAGTTACGAGTATAGCTGGCTCTTTGTAATATCTCATCGTTCATAGTGAATCCTCTCTCGCTCTGCGCTTATGGAGTATGTTCTTGCTTTATGCTTGAACGGAACCACACAAATCTTGTGTCCTTGTTTTGATCGCTTGTTGGTTTGTTAATCGTCTACTTTGTGGCTGTATATCCATAGTGCAGGACTCTTTCACAGGTGCTAGAAAATTTTCCTTTGTTGAATGTGGAAATTTAGAGAAACTAAGCTGGCTGTGTCTTGAAGAGTGCTGTCTTGAAAATATGTTAAAACTTCATACCTTTGCTGCTTCGAACATTACCAGGTCATTAGAGCTTCTGTTGTTGGCCTCGGAACGGATGAAAATTCGTTAACACGAGCTATCGTAAGCCGAGCTGAAATCGACATGATGAAAATCAGAGGGGAGTATTTTAACATGAACAAAACTAGCATGGACAATGCAGTGAAAGAAGACACTTCTGGAGACTATAGGAAGTTCTTGATGACCTTGCTTGGAGCAAAAATCTGATCTCTGTAATGTATCTATCTACTTTTTGTATCATTTCGGGAATTCGTGATTTAATTTTTCATCGACCTCTTGGAATAAAATTGTAGCTGGTGTGTCGCTAAAGTACTCGATTATTGTACTTGATGGTTTGTACTTTATTTTTGGAGATCAAATTTTTTGAAGAAAAGATGTCCTGACAATTGCATGCTAAGAGTTTTTGATTCACGTAGGTTATTAGTAGTAATCTGGAACAATGCACACTAGTCGTAACATATAATTTCTTCGTACGAAGTCTGCGCTTTTATCGATTCTAGAGTTTGAAACTTTTTGTTTTCAATAAAAACAATATTTTTGCAAAAAAGAGAGGCATCTTTTAGTTCACAATGCGATGAGGAGTGGAATCAATTACAATAATGTGCTTCATTCACGTAAAAAGCTGTAATCTAGAACATTGCACACTTTTATGCCATATTTACATGAAAGGCTCTAAAATATGAGTCGAGCTCCTCTCCAATTTATAGAAAATTGGAGGATCTTCTAATTAAAATTCAATGGTCAAAATTATTCTAGTATCTTCAACCCCAAAACACATATTGTATTCCACGGGCACTCAATTTATTCCCCAAATATTCTCCAATTATCATTTATCACATTTCAAGCACCAATTTACCAGATTCCAAGCATTAGTAAAATTTCATATCGTAACTTTAATAACATGTGCAAATTCATAGGATTAATCAAAGAACTCCTTTTGCATTTCTTCTAAAATATTTTTTCTCTAAGGCAATAATGCCACGACATAAAAATAGATACAGCTATATTTGCCCAATTCAATCTTATTAGGCTCGTTAACTAGATACAATTTTTTATCCTGTCAAAAAAACTAGATAAATTTTTTATTTTATAGTTTCAGAGTAAACCACTGTTTTTCAAGCATTATTTCGAAACCAGGTAAGTCGCGTTTGCCAAAGACGCTTTCAGGAGGATAAAAAGTAGGAGTATTGTCAAGACTCAAGATTTCAAAATCAGGTTATAACGGTTGTGTTTGGTTGGGAGTTTAGTTTAGTTTAGTTTTGGTAGTGGGTGGAGAGAGGAATAGAGTAATGATTGAAAATAGGGGTAATGATTGGAGAGAGATAGAGAGAGATGAGAAAGTAATAATTAGAAAAATAGGGTAATTATTGGAGAAAGAAGTAGAGTAATGATTGAAAACAAAATTAAAACTAAAACTAAACTGGGTACCGAACAAAACCAACTAAGCGTGTACAGTGAACCCGCCTTTTGATAAGCAGGATAAGCTCGTGGTTCGAAGACACGCCTCTATTCGCAAACTGCACAAGGTGGATGGTGATCACGCTTTCCACGTGACCTTTAAAAATTGGACTCGGCCGTTTTCGCGTTTGGTGGTCATATCTTCTTCTCAGAGAAGCAAAACCTAGGGCACCAACCGATTCGGCCATTGCTGCTCCGAAACAGCCCTGGTACTCTCTCTCTCTCTCTCTCTCTCTCTCTCTCTCTCTCACAAACCTAGGGCACAAACCTATGGCATTGATGTTGCTAGTCTAAATTAGCATGGAAAGCTTGAGTGGATCAGCTTGCACCATGTAACAATCTCCAGTTTCTACATTGAATGGTTACATTCTTGCTTGCTGCATGAAGCTTGTAAGTCACTCTCTCTCTCTCTCTCTCTCTCTCTCTCTCTCATGTGTGACAGTGTGAGTGTGTGCTCGCGTTAATATTGCTTGGGATTTTGATTGTGTTTTATTTTTCCAGACGTGTCTAAGTAAAGGTGGAGGCTATCATTGCCCTCCCTGCCACATAGTTAGTGTAGGCGGGTTACAGTTCTTACTTGATTGCCCACTGGACCTTTCAGCTCTCACGATCTTCTCTCCGATTCCCACTGGTTCTAATGCTGTGCTCGATGAGGATTCTGATTGTTCACCTCGTACGTCTTTGGATTCTGAAGATTGTCGAAAGAGGCAGAAGATGGATAAAACCCTCGATGCAGATGATTTGATACGCTCGGAGCCTTGTTACAAAACTGTAACAAACTTACTTCTTTGGGATCTCTCTTTCATTGATGTTGTCTTGATCTCAACTCCTATGGGTATGCTTGGATTACCATTTCTAACGCGCAATAAAGGTTTTTCCGCTAAGGTGATGGCATATACAATATGTTCCTTACATTTTGCAATTTGCCATTTGTGGTTTCAATTTAAGCTACCCATACTGGAGATATTTTATTTGATTGTTTTGGTTGATTATCGTGTCAGATATATGCCACTGATGCAGCAGCAAGACTTGGGCACCTAATGATGGAGGATCTTATATCGATGAATGTGGATTTTAGGCAGTTTTATGGACCCGAGGAATCTAGTTTTCCTAAGTGGATGAAGTGGGAAGAGCTTGAAGTGCTTCCATCAGCGTTGAAAGAGATAGCTGTTGGTAAAGATGGATCGGAGATCGCTGGTTGGATGCCTTTGTATAGGTAATAATACTTTATATGGTAGTCTTAGATAAAAGGCTATTTTTTTTCATTAGTTTGTTCACAGCTCTTTAGACATGCTTAAACTGTTCTTTCTATAAATTTCACATAGTTGAGGTTATTTTCTGGCTTGGATGAAGTCACAATGTTTTTGCAATTTTATATATTACCTCAGGGTCCCTGGGCCTTTTCGGCACAAGTAGTTGTCCCTTTGACCCAAACCAAATAGCTCCCTTAAACTCAGGCTCTATGTAGCCTGTTCCATACCATTTTGCTTTCTCACTCCCCCGCCCCTATTCAAATTTGAAAAGGCTTGCTTAGCTCTTTGTCACCCATGTTTCCCTCCCCTCCACATGCCATGCTTCCCTCCAACAAAGCATTAGCTCTTACATGGGTATCTGAATGACTTGACTGAAGATCCTCACCTCCACATGTCTCATCTGACTGATGCCTACACAATGTGCCAGGCCAGGTCCTCCTTTTTCATATGCATTCTATTCTCGTTTATCAGTTTCCCTGTGTGGTGATTTTGTGGGTAATGAAGGGTGCTTCTCAGTGCAGCTGATATGAAGGATTGCATGCAGAAAGTTCAGACTCTTAAATATGCTGAAGAAACCTGCTACAACGGTGCATTTATCTTGAAAGCATTCAGCTCTGGTCTTGAAATTGGCACATGTAATTGGACTATACGGGGTCCAAAAAATAGTGTTGTGTGTCTTTCCAGCTCCATCTTTGTTACTTCTCATGCAATGAACTTCGACTACCATGCTCTTCAAGGATATGATCTGATTTTATTTTCTGACTTCTCACTCGATGTCAACGAAGATACTGAGAATGGTGTTATGACTGCTGCGAACAATTTATCATCTATCAGGTACTGTCACTTTCTGCACTTTTGACAATGTATCAAGTGCGATTGTATTTAAGCTTGCAGAGTAAAAATGTCAAGATTTTGATACAGTGTTTTTCCTTCAAACTACTTGTACAGTGATGGCAGTGATTCCCAACATATGATTACTGAGTCGTTGCTCAACACAGATGATAGTTTCGAAGAGATGGAGAAATTAGCTTTTATATCCTCCTGCATCATAGATTCTGTGAAGGCTGGAGGTTCGGTCCTTATTCCCATTGGACGACTGGGCATTGTACTGCAGCTTTTGGAATGCATTTCGTGTGCCTTAGAGTCATTAAATCTGAAGGTATGTTACCGTCAGATTTCTTATTGAAACTATACATGATTCTGCAATCTTCAGTGTCATTATGTGAGGTAGTATTTTTGTTTTTTCACCTTGTAAGAAACGATCCTTGAAAGTGAAGTCAGGAATTTACGAACCACAATGGCAGATAATCTTTTGCTTCTACCTTGGTTGCTTGACCCTGCCAGCTATATCAATTACCTAGATATCAGCCATGTAGCAAGCTGGAGAAATCAACTACTACCCTGTAGGTTTTATAACAGTAAATTGTACTTGAAAAGGACCAACAGAAAGCCAATTTGACGATTGGTTTCTCCTAATCTGCAGGGCATTTACTTTATTCAAAATCTAATTAAATTGATCCTGCTGCAGGTCCCCATATTTGTTATCTCCTCTGTAGCAGAAGAATTATTGGCATTCTCCAATGTCATACCGGAGTGGTTGTGTAAGCAGCGGCAAGAAAAGGTGTGTTTTCGGAGAGAGCATAATGTTATGGAGAGAACTTAAGAAAGCTTCATACTCTCTTTTTTGGTTGGTCTTGCAGCTGTACTCTGGCGAACCATTGTTTGGACATGTAGACCTGATTAAAGGAAAGAAGCTTCATTTGTTTCCTGCACTTCATTCCGAGACATTACTGTAAGATACTGCATTCCTATTAGGTGTAAGAGGATTTATTACATGCATAGCTGTCCGATTTTTTCCTCCAAGAACTTTTATACAACCTTCCTCTGGTAATCAGCTAAAAATCCCAGTACTCATGGTGGTGATTTAACTTATAATGTCATTGTCCTCTTGTTTTCCATATGGATTTTTTACAGTGCTGTCTCTCTGTGCAGAAAAATCTGGCAGGAACCATGCATTGTATTCTCTTCTCACTGGAGTCTGCGGCTTGGACCTTGTGTTCACTTGCTTCGCCATTGGTGTGGGGATACAAATTCTTTGCTTGTCGTGGAGGTACCAACCTATTGTAGCAATTTTACTTTCTGCCTTCTGAAGTCCATTTTCCAGTAGTATTACCTGGCAGCATGACATCTTATTGTTTTGACTTCTGTGATCAAAGATTAGTGTTATACAATTGGAAATGCTTTTAGTAAATAATAACATGGCTATATACAATCTGCAGAAAGGGGTTGATGCTGATTTGGCTCTGTTACCTTTCAAGCCAATGGCCATGAAAATCCTGCAGTGTTCATTTCTTTCAGGAATGAAGTAGGTATTCTCTCTCTCTCTCTCTCTCAGTAAGTGCAAAAATAAATGTATGTTGGCTATCTAGATGTTGAATGTGATAAGGAGGCCCTTGCACAACCCTTTTTTTGGCAGATATTATGTCTAGTATAGAATATGGCAGTCAGTAGTCACAAAGTGCCACCAAGGTGTGTAGTTATTATGTTTCCAGTTGTGTTACTCCTGTATTTTATGCACATATAGGTATTGTATTTTACTTGGGAGGAACTCCTCAAATTAGATGGACCTGTTTGTAGTTGGAACTCGGTTTGTTTTGGTGGTTAGTAACCTTTACCTCAAGATGGAAAAGAGAAAAGTTGACACATCAAGATGTTTGGATGAACTTGTAACTGTTCCTTTTTCAGGTTTACCGTGAATTTTGGTATTAAGGCTACAGAATTCAACTATTCTACTACATTTTGTGGATCAATCATCAAATCTAGTTTATATTTTACATCTTTTGTTTTGTAGGCTGGAGAAAGTTCAACCTTTGCTGAAGATGCTGCACCCAAAAGTTGTTTTGGTAAGAAGCCAATTTTGAATCACATGCTGCTTAATGGGATATTCTCTCCTTTGCTGTCTATTATTTTCATTTAAGACGCTCTAATTTTAGTTTTCTGCTTAATCCAGTTCCCTGAAAATTTGAGGCAGCATTTTGGTGGTTCAAGTACAAGTTCAATCTCATTTATTCAGTACTCTGAAAATGAAACACTGCGAATTCCAAGGTTGAATCTCAGCCCAGAGTTGGACATTTCAACAGATTTGGCTTCCCAGCTCAACTGGACAAAGTTGACTGATGAAAACATCCATATAGCCAGACTGAAGGGAGAGCTCTCTGTGGAGAATGGAATACATCGGTTACTCCCTGGAAATGAGCAAAGAGTCTCTTTGCAGAGTGGGCTATTGATGCACTGGGGTTCGGTTAATTTGCAAAGTCTTGTGGCATCATTGCAGAAGATGGGAATCAATGCACATGTTGAAGAGGAAACAAATGGTACCGAAACAGAATATGGTGTACATATTGTCGGCCCAAACCGGGCACTGATCAATATCAATGCTACAAGAACTGTTATTAGCACTGGTGATGAGAAATTGGCCTCCCGCATTTTTGAAGCCATCACTGACAGTTTGGATACCATTTAATAGAAGGGATAGTCTTGCGTTTATGTAGATATTTATTCTGTTGTATCCCGATTCGGGACAAATATTGTGAAATACGGAGTAGTTTGAAATGTGTTTTCTTCAAACTAGCATACGGTTCATTAGCCTTCTCAGCTATTTTTCTTACTTTATATCTGATGGAAATTTAACACAAGCCCTGGAAGAAGTAGCTGCTGAAATATCTCCTAATTTCGCGGATCAAAAAAAAAAAAATCTCCTAATTTCTAAGTAGCGCGAACAGGATTCGCCACTAAGATGTGGTATGAAAAGAGTTGGTCCCTAGCATGGAAACAAGCCTGAGGCACAAAATTGAAAATGGCTTGATCATTACTCTTCTTGTTTTTTCTGCACTCTTACAAATGAAACGCAAAAGGGTGTGAACCCTGCACAAAATACACAGGACCTAAGCTACAAAACCACGGGTATGTACAACTCACAGATAGCCCCCAAAACGAACCATAAAAACAGCAACCGAACAATCTCTCCATCCCATAATAAAAAGAGAGGATGTACGCGGTGAATGGGTTACTAAAATTGAACAAAACAAACAAAGCAGCTGACGGCGCACCTTCCTCTTTGGTATCCGGTCGCCATAATGCTTATACGTCAAAAAGTGGCAAAAAGTTGTGTTCCAAACAAGGCATGTCAAGGAGAGCACTAGGTTTTTTTTTTGGGTAAGGTGATCCATTAAGACGAACAAACCAAGAGCATGGACCAAGGGTATAGCCTTGAGAATCCTACAACAATCAGAAAAGAAACATACAGAGAAGCAAAGAAAACATGGGAAAACACTCCCAACGCTTAAACCAGACAAAACAACAACAGGAAAGGAAAATCAGTGTTTCAGACAAACATTCTGAGCACCATGGCTCTCAAAGATTTAGCTTTCCCATGGGGAATGGCCCATGCTATTTCATGTTCAAACTTGGTTAAAAAGCAGACACTCACCGAGTTATCCGAAACAAGTGGATGGCATACTCGTAAACAATTGCTTGAAAATGCTACACACAAATTCTGTACAAGAAACCAAGACCACAAGTACTCTTTGTTTTTTTTTTTTTTTTTGGGTTTCAAGTTGTTAATATTTTGCTGCACACAGGGACAATATAAATAAAAGAGACAAATGAAATCAATCTGAGCTCACAGTTGAAGCAAAGTCATGAAGCAGTGCGAGTCACATTCTAGCTCCAAGCAAGGTCATCAAAAAGTCCAAGTAGTACCCAGAAGTGTCGCCAGTAACTGCATCATCGAGGCTAGTCTTGTTCGCGTTCAAATATTCTGCTCTGATTTTCATCATGTCTATTTCAGCTCGAGCTATAATAGCTCTTGTTAGGGAGTCCTCATCAGTTCCAAACCCAACAATTGAAGCTCTAATAACCTGGTAATGTTTCAGAAAGAAATTAAAAATTTCGGGAATATACTTGATATTAGTTCAGTGTCTACAAGCCGGACTGATATCGTTGAAAATAAATAGTATTTCAAGGAAAGTAGTACATTTCTTGCGAAATTTCCAGTCAATCAGTTGTAAAAGGTGAAATTGTAGGAAACAGCCACCAAAAATGTAAAAAGAAAGCCGATTGTAAAATAGTGTGGTATTTCCAACTACCTCAGCGAAGTGTTTTTCGGGGGAGTCTATGCACCAAATTACGATCCTTAACACAGACACCAAAATGTCACTTCCACAACTGTTAATGTCCTGGTCAAGAGATTCGTTTAAACAAATCAAGAAAAGAAAGTTAGGGAAAATTATTGAAGACAAATAAAACAGCTAACTTGCTACCATAGCCAAACCTGGTAGATGGTACTTTCATATTTTTGTTGGTAGCACTCAAAAGTTGCTTTTAGCTGAAAAAAATTCCTAGTGCTAAGTATCCACACAACATCATCATGATCCAGATGCTTCTTTTCAATGGCATCATGCACCTTAGCCGCCTCTACATTTGCTACATTCATATCCACCAGTTCTTTGTCATATCGGTAGGAGCTCACTAAACCGAGTAGAACCTGTGCAATATCCAAGCTACAATTGAACTGGAAGTTCTATTACACCAAAAACTATATTTGAATCTGCGTGAATTACAACATTCGACAAATCTCAAGTCATCCTAAACGCCATGGTTACAGATTGAAAGTAGCTAGGTATTTGATAAGGTGTGCCAGGTTATACCACCAAGGCTCTAAGACCTACATGGACAAGGAAATTGTTCAGAAGCCCGTGTTTGGATCTTGCATCTGTAGAGAGAAAACAGAAGGTAGGGGAAAGATAGGTTACAGGATTGGACATCTCTAAGATATTTTAAAATGGAATCTTAAAACTACTAAATAGTTCCTCAGCATTCCTTGGCAGTAAATTGAGGCAATCGTTATCAATTATAAAGGTTGAATCTAGCCACATGCCATTTAGTACATGGATATAACCAACTAAATAGTATTTGTTCAAAAGATTATTAAATTTCAACGAACATATCTTATTTGAAGTGAAAATCTTGAGAGGTTCGAGTTCTCGAACGTACAATTTCTAAATCAGCTGTGACCTTTTAGAACCCTTAAAACTTAAGGCTGTTGGAAACAAAGATGCCCTTGAGAAAAGTAAAAACAGGCAGGTATAACCTTAACTGTTGATGCTGTAGGTCATTGGTGACTGAATTTTACCTTTCTAACAGGTAGGGGGACATTGGATACAATGTCTTCTTCAAGCGAGCAATCAAAGAGAGAACAGTAGGCCTGCCTTACTGCCATGAGATGGTGAGGGGTATTAGCACATGCTATTTCAACTATTATTTGAAGTTGAGTGATGCTCTTCTTTCTTGATTTCAGGGCCTCATTAGCCAACCTCGCGTCCCTCTCAGGAAGATCGTATGTCCACAGGATCACTGCTTTCTGTTACTCGTCAAAACATATAGGGAACAAAATTCAGTGAAACTGGGGTTAAAATACAATATATCGTCTCTAATTCAAGAATACGGATGGTTTCTTCAATGCAAACCTAGGGAATCATCTGCTTATCCTAATCAAAAGGGGAAAAGGGAGCAAAAGAAACCACTTGGTTCAAATGTCTGAGAGACTATACATGGCTCCTCTTACCAACATGCACCTAGATCATTGATTCGTAACTAAGTTCCAAGTATTCACAAGTCAAACACTATTTAGGACTTTCTGAACCAGTTTAAAGTATGGTATTTGATAAATCGATTGAATTCAAACTACTATCACTGTCGAGCTGATTACTAGTCTCATCCACAAATTCAGCGTCTCTCTCGATGTTTTTCGTCGGAAAGAGCAGTTAAATCAGATGCACTAAATAATTCCAAAAATGGGGAAGGGTAAACAAGAAATTAGACTAGGTCTTTTATGCTGATACTAAACTGGCTAGAACAAAAGTAGGAGTTGAAACAACAAAATGTGACCAAATGCAAGATGTGGGGCTCAATCGTTTACTAAAGCGTAGATTTGAGTTGCAATTGAAAATTGGAGAACACCTAACAAAACAAAAGGCAAAAAAAGAACAATGAATTAGAATAATAGGATGAAAGAAAATATACCCCGAAATCGCCGGAGAGCTCAGATTGGAGTTGATCTATGAGGGATTCATGGAAAAGCTGCTGATACGTTTCTCTGATTTTCTTCCTTTGGCTTGCATTTCTATGCCCCAATACCCATATGATTGCCTTCTCGTCAGTTCCCCACCCTAACCATTAGCCCAAAAAAGAATTTCAAGAAATTTTCAAGAAACACACATTTCTTCATATATAGATACAGACACATGCTCATTACATTAACATTAATATATACATGTACAAATCCATCCATGACCCAAATCCCAAAACTTAAAATCAATGAAATAACAGAACAGAAAATCAAGTAACATGCAAGAAAGACGACACACATTCCAATTTCATCAAAGGAAATCACAGCAGAAACATAGAATCAAAACCCAGAAAGAGAAGAAAGGTGTGTGTGTGTGTGTGTGTGAGAGAGAGAGAGAGAGAGAGAGAGAGAGAGAGAGAGAGAAATGACCTTTGAAAGCTTCCTTGAGTCTCTCACAGTCTTCAGATGGAGGAGGAACAGCGTCCGGTACTCTGAGGGTGGCCATGAGTTTTCTATTCGATTTTCTCCCAGAAAATCCCCAACAAACAGAGCCTAAGAATGTTTGTCTGTGACTAACAAATGCGTTTCTGCTAGTATTTTATTTTGATGTTGTTATGAAATCGTTATGGTTCAGACTTCAGAGTTTTCCCTCCTCATAAATTGGTGTGTCATGGCTACAATGGAAGAATTGTGTAACCAATCTTTTGAATAGACCATAATACCCTCATCCCACTTTCAGTTGCCATCCAAATCCCTAAGTAAAATTCTTTGATTCTATTATGAAAGAAAAGGAGCAAAAAACATGTGATCAAGAAAAGATGAGATTAAGAAATGGTTTGTCACTTCTCATAAAAAAGAAAAGAAAAGAAAAGATTTGTCATTTCAAAAATATGATTGTGAAAAGATTACTAAACCAACCAATTGAGGCCACCACTCTTATACTATTAATTACAAATAAAAGGTTTGCCTAAACTAAAGATTGTTTATTTATTTATCCCCTTAACGAGGCTATCAGCTGGACTTGTGGATTCATGTCTAGTTTTATTTAATTTAATACTTGCATTTTCTTATCGTTTTGTGCTATTTGATCGTGCTTGGTCTATTTTGATGATCGAAATTGTACATTTTGTAGAGCTCATTGAAAATATTATAGTAATCACGTAGGAAATCATGTTCATCAAATAACGACCAATATATCTTCGGAACACATTTCTCATGAGAGGAAACACATAAACACAAAGGTTTCATATGTAATTTTTCTTTAATCCCTCTATCAATTTGGGTGCGGCTATTCGCAACCCTCTATTTTCTCTCATAACCCACCACATTTCGGTAAGTGGTTGTTGAAAATCATAAATAACATTTCGGTAAATAGCTGTTGAAAATAAGATTATATTTCGGTAACTATATGTCGAAAATATGTTCAACTTTCGGTAAATAACTGCCAAACATACATTTTGGTAAATAGTTGTTGAAACAAATATCATATTTCGGTAATTGAATACTGAAAATGTATCTCAATTTTGGTAATTAACTGTCGAATATAATTGAAAATTTTTAATGGACTATGAGAGAAAATGAAGGGTTGCGAATAACCGTGCCCATCAATTTTTGTTTCTCCTTTCTTTCTACCAGTTTGAGTGGCTGGTGATGATTATCTATTCTTGAGGCCAGACATCATGAGGGAGAGAGAATCACTCTTTACCAACATTCCCATTCCTCCTTTGGGATTACCAACGTGACTGAAGACTTGATACCCTTTTGAAGTTTCTTCAGATTTCTTAATAATCTTGTGCTGTTTTTGTGTCAATGCCCCTATACTTTGGCAAAATTGTATCAAGCCCATTGGCTTTTCATTAATTGCATACAAGGTACACATATTGGCCAAACTGTCATTTACTTTTCAATTCCTGTGCTACTTACCTTTGACCCGCACAAGGTTAATGGCACCATTAACTTTCGCACTAAATTGGCAAGGGGAAAATTATTCTTCCCAAGAGCGTTATAAGGGTGTTTGTAACGGTAATAATAGCAATTATTATGGCTCCAATAAACACACTAGGAAAAAGCTGCAGTTACACACTCTTTTTTTAACAATCAAATGTCTGAGCCAGCTTGCGCGCTTGTTTGCATCTCGAGCCTTGAAATTAATAGTGAGGCATGGCCCAATTACCCTTTACAGAATGTAATGCTTCATAGGATTTTTTTTAGTTTGTGCCTCCAACTCACCTAAACGAAGACAACTTTAATAGAAGGGAAAAAAATTGATTAATATTCTTTCCTTATTAAAAAAAAAAGGAGAGAAAGGAAATTGCGTCTGTCCTGTCCAACTCACGCTTTCATTGTCATGGAGAATTTTAGTAGATAAGATTTGATAATCAATTTAAATAATTTGTTGTCCATCCCAC
>BPLS01026199.1:356-14083 GCA_019656275.1 Rhododendron kiyosumense
AAGAATTTTAGAAAATGCAATTATTATATGTGACAATTTTTTTTAATTCCCAACTTATATAGTGTCGTCACTGCTAGATTTTTTTCCTTATTTTTTACTCCATCCGTCCTTTTTTAAGTGTCCTTCTTCGTAATTCCAACTTATTAAAAAGACATCATCATTATACCTTTCACATTAATTTTTTGCTCCACTTTCCCTACGTACCCATCATCATTACACTTTTACTCACTAACTTTTCAAAATAGAATCTACTTTTAAGGATAAAATAGACAATGTACCAACTTTTACCCACTAATTTTACAAAATGGACACTTATTAAGGGACAACCCAAAATGGAATACCGGACTGTAAAAAAGGTACGGAGGGAGTATTATATACTAGGCATAAATCTTCTATTTTTTTTTTTATGAAAGGAGACCCAAAAAAGTATTCCAAAACTAAATTCAATGGGTCAAAGTGAAATAATATAAATAACGATGTGTAATTAAGAAAAAAAAATCCACACTCTAACCCTAAAACAACTTTACCTAAAAAAATTAAGGGAATTTAATTATTATGCCATTATCGAAGCCCAAAATTAAAATTAGTCTTTTTTTGTACTCCATGTGTAAATGACAAACATCATTTAGTTTAGTTTTTGTTATGTACTATTTTAATTTTTCCTGGAGCCGATGACTATTAATATTGTAATGCATTTTTTAAAATTTTTTTAGTATACATTTCGCCACTGCTAGGATAAAATCATGGTTCCGTCCTTGCTTCCGAACCTCACCTAGGCTACAGCCTACTGTAGCGCATATACACTTTCGCCCCTACCTGACTCCATCCCTGGCTACAATAGTTGATACCACCCCAAGAATTTTAAACTTGAGACTTTGGAAAAAAAAAGGATTCCCTAAATATTAGGCATCACCCAACAAACGAACTCCTTACCACCCACCATATTAACACAGGTTATGACCAAAATCTCTTACTCAAGGATAATTTTTCAAAAGTGTTAAAAGTACTAAATGTAATTTTTTTTCTATCACTAAAGGGGTTTTTTTCCTTCCCAAAATACAAAACAAAAAAAGGCCTATTTAGTACTTTCAATACTTTTTAGCACTTTTAGATTTAGAAAACTACCCCTAACACACCATCACAACCATTCCCTCCCGTGGCCACAAAGCCCCGTATCTTTTACATTTTCTTAATTTTCTATTTAGCTAATAAAAAAAAGTATAAAAATATAGACCACAATTGAATATATATTCCTGAAGCACGTTAAACTTTCAAATCAAACTCATACAAGTTACTGCTCAGCTTATTTGACTTATGATATATAAAAATCTCAAGCTACTCGAGATCGACTCTTGTTTAGTTCAACTAAAGCTCATTCGAGATCGGCTTGGCTTATGAACAAGCTAGAGTTTGAAAATGTTTTGAAATTCGTTCATTTTCAAATCAAACTTGAACAAATAACTGCTCAGCTCGTCCGGTTCGCTTATTATCTAGAACAATCAGATAAGTCATGCAAATTATAAAATCCTGTTCTTCATCATGCACACATAGAAAGGGCATGGAACCTTCTATGATATCTCTTACCATATGCTATAGCAAAATGGTGACAAAGATTAATCATCAAAAGTCCAAAGTCAACAGTCCAAGTCCCTGCAAACGCGTTACCCATTTGGGCCAGCCTCCAAAATTGATGCGTTCCCATCGTTTATATAGTATCCAACCAACCACTCCCTCTTAGCCCATAAATCTAATCTATTTTTTTACATTTGGGTCCGATAACTTACACGAATCTCGACTAATTTGGTAACTTATTCTACTGCCCACGGCCATAACCCATGGCGGAGAAGAAAGAGCAAGTAAAGCCCTTAGCGCCGGCGTCCCACCGTCAGTACTTAACCGACGACAACGACTCCGTTTTCCCGCTGGATTCAAAAAAGCAACGGCACAGGAAGTACGTCCAGTGCTGCGGCTGCGTCGCCGCCTTAATGCTGATCCAGGCCGTCGTAATCCTCGTCCTAATCTTCACCGTGTTCCGCATCAAAGACCCCGAGGTGAAAATGAACTCCGTCAGAATAATCGGCCTGGATTCAACCAACCAATCCAGCCTCACGGCCCAAACCAACATCACAGTAACGGCGGATGTCTCCATCAAGAACCCCAACGTGGCGGCGTTTAAGTTCAGTAACGTCACGACGACGACGGTCTACTATGGCGGCGTGGCGGTGGGGGAGGGGAGGAACCCGCCAGGCGTGGCGGCGGCGCGGCGGACCTTAAGGCTGAACGTGACGGTTGAGTTGGCGGTGGAGAAGTTCCTTGGGGTGGCGAGATTGGGCAGGGATTTGAGTTTTGGGGAGTTGAATGTGAGTACTTATACGAGGGTTGGTGGGAGGGTGAAGATACTTGGGCTGTTCAAGAAGAAGGTTGTTGTGAAGATGAATTGTACCATGTCGGTAAACGTTAAAAGTCAAGAGATCAAAGATCAGAGTTGCTGGCAAAAAGTATCGATCTAAAGAATTTATTGGTATTCCTCATGTTTGGAATTTTTCAGTTTGCATAGGGAAGTGTTTCGGATGCAGCTGTTGGAGGTTCGCCCCGCCGTCCGATGAATGTGGGTTCCACATGCATAACGTGCAGTTTATATACATTGGAGTAATTGTTTTTGAATCGCTATGTTTGTAGCACTGCTCTTTACAACTTGGAACGAGAGAAAAATTTCATGTAATGGTGTGTACGTGGTTATAAATGTTGAGTGAGTGGTTATTGAGCAATCATCCATTGGCCTTGTCGTTTGGGTGTCGCTTGTTCGAATCCTGACAAAGTTGTTGTGGGACGGAGATAGCCGTTGGTGTTGTTGGATGGTAGGGTGTGGTTGCTGCGGTGATTTCCGATCTCAGTGACCGAACTTAGGAGTGTAGATTTGTTTATGTAGGTTTTGATTTGTTTTTCTCTGCTGCGTTGGTGTTTTTGGTTTCATACCCCTAATGGGGCTGTTTCCTCTCCTTTAGGAATTTCCTTTGGTTTGGTTGTGCGTTTTTTCTACAGCAAATGTTGTGCTCAGAAGGTTTGTGTGTGGGAGTGGAATGCTTTCTTGCTGGCCTCTCCCTTGTGGTTTGATTCGCCCGTTGTATTGTGGGGATTTTGCTCTTCTTGATTTAATGTTTCTCCTATCAATGGAAACTCCTAACATTTTGGCAAAAAAAATAAAAAAAAATTTGTTATGAGACTTCTAAGTTAAATGATGATGGGCAAGTTTTTTTAAAAATTTTTTTGGGGAGCAAAAATGGAGTTTGGGCAATCACAAATAGCGATCCTCTCTAGACATGACCAAAGAAGCCTCTCATCAAAATTTGGAGTTTGTTACACGCTACCTAATTCCTCGAAGGGGTAAACTCCGTACTTGTTGTCATGCTTACTCCTGTCATTACACTTAACGAACCTAACCGGAAATTCATATAGCCTATGGGGTACTTCAACTTTTGTATCTAGGTTGTTCAAAGCAAATTTTAAACACATTCTAAATTTCGTATATTTGTTAGCACTTCGAACTAAGACACAAATAAGGTTAGCGTAAGAAACTTGTTTATAATTGGTTCAAATGATCATAATTATACGAAACTTAAACGAAGTATTTAAAACTTGTTAAATTTTAACTCAAACCTCAATCACTCCGACTATATATGGGTACATTATTTGGTGTACACCAAATGCAAATTGAACTGGGTGAGACCCATCTCGGATCTCACAGAAATGCTCAAGAGTCTAATTGAAAAAGAAAAAAAAACACTGCAGTTCTGTTGAATATTACTAAAGGCACAATCAATATATCCAATTATGGACCATGTAGATTCAAAGACTAAAAACCATACGAATTAATCAAGCTCTTACCGATATATGATATTAGTAAGGTGGGTTGGGACTCAATCGAACACAACTAATAAATGAGTTAGGTGGGTTAAGACTCCTTTTAACCCAACTAGTAAATGGATTGGATTGGGTCTATTTTTCAGTGGGTGTATTTGGATTTGTTAATAGGTTTGGTTTCAATTTGCCAACTCTACTGATATCCGACTAAGTTGATTTTTCTTCCTCCTCAAAAATTATTGTAAACAAATTGTTCGGCTCCCGGGGGTGTACCCGTCCGTAGTCTTTTTGGACTTCAATAATGAGGAAAATGCTTAAGCGTGCGGAGAGATTTTTCAGTGCCGAGTGAGTATATCCTACGTGGTACCCATTCGGCGCATCCAAGTCGTCCAATACACTTTTGGACGGCTCAGATTGAAACTCTTTCTCTCCTCTCATCCCAACACTTTTTCTCTCATTTTTCTCTTTCCAAATCTAAGCTGTTAAAGCACGAAATAGACAGTTCGGATGCGCGAGCGAGTACAACGTGGTACCCGCTCAGCACCGAAAATTTTTTCAAGCGTGAGGCTTGGAATTGCAGTGAAGAGTTGCTTTCAGAGGACCAGTCTCCTCATTGTTAGGACCAAACTAGTCATTAGACTTTTCTCATTCAGGGCAAAGACTTTCCCAGCAAAGCTAAGGAAAATCTGATAATTACAGTGACAGATATGTTGACGTTCTAGATGAACTCTAAATATCTACTCCCTCCGTCCCGATTTGTTTGTCCATTTTCACTATTTGGGACCTCTTACAAAATTGTCTATATGTTTCAATTTATTATGTTTTTTATATGCAATATGGATCTTGTTTGATAGATCTCAATTAGTTCTAAAATATGATGCTTTCGAAATTATGTAAAACATTATAGATTGTGAGATATAGACAATTTTTTAAAAGGCACGTATGTCGAAATTGGACAAACAAACTGGGACGGAGGGAGTATGTTCTAAGAAAAAGTTTGATTCTTTGACTGCAACCGAAGCATTTCAATCATGGGCGGCTTTGTTGGCCCCATTTTGGGACCATTTCGAGGATCGGGGTGCGGTAGCGCATTTCCGTGTAGTGCGGCTGTAACGCACTATAGCGACCGTCGGTTTCATACAATACGGACCAGACTAGTCAATAGTTTTTTGTTATCAAAACTAAAAAAAGTGGAAAAAGTGAAAAGTTGTTAGTGGGATGGGTCTAAACTCCGGGTTCAATTTCTGTCAAGTTTTTTTACCATCCAGTCCGGTCTAGTTTTGGACCGTTGTGGGCCCATTCCGGGCCTACAATAATGATCGGAATCGTTCATTTTGTAGAGCTCGTCGAATATGTCATCCATGCCAAAAATTAGCTTGATCGAACATCAATAGGTACATGAACGAAATAGATTTGTACATGAAAAAAATGGGCAATTATTAATATCAACTTAATTTTTGTCATCTCTTTTTTCTTGTACAAATCTGTTTCATCCATGTACCTATTGATGTTTGATCAAGCTAATTTTTGGCATGGATGACATATTTGACGAGCTCTACAAAATGAACGATTTCGATCATTATTGTAGGCCCGGAATGGGCCCACAACAGCTCAAAACTGGACCGGACTGGACAATAAAAAAACTGGACAGGAATTGAACCCCTAAACTCCATATGCTAATAATCAATTACCAATAATAATTTAACATGTGTAATGTAAAATTAATAAAAATTTCATAAAAGGATAATAAAAAATGATACTGATTTTCGCGCTCCTCCGTTTACTGCAGACGCTCCACCTTTTTGGTTTTTACACTGTGGTGTTGGCAGCAATAACACAGTGTAAAACGAAAAAGTGGAGCGCCTGCGGTAAAATTTGGAGCGCGAAAATCACTATCCTAAAAAAAAAAAGTTGTGTAAAACGAATCTCTCAAAGTGGTTACATTTTAGCAAGATGGGTCATTGGGACTCAGGGGACTATAGTGCCTTCATTTTGGGTTTGAAAACATGATCTGATCTGTTCATTGTTTAGAAATAGACGGAAACAACAACAATCCCTTAAACAATCAAGCCAATCAAACATCGTTAACCTAGAAAACGAATTGCATTTTACTAATTCAATAAAATAACAACAAATCCAGTTTCATTAACATCCACGGCAAGATCTTTTTGTTTTTTTAATCCGGAAAAACACCCAAAGGGCCACTGCAAGATCATTTGATTCGGTCAGTAGACCACCGACGCCAACTTGATTTTTTTCCATGATTGCTTGTGCGCAGTCTTAGGCTCCGTTCCAGAACACCTTCTTAAAAAATAAGTATTTATTTCACATTTTTAAATTAAAAAATAATGTAAATGAAAAATAATTTTTTGAATTTTTTTTGCACCGTATTAAAGATCTCATCGAGATCTTTCAAACAAGATCCATATTACATATTTTTAGATTTTATTAAACCCATTATTTTTTAGCTTGAAATTACCTTCTTAAAAAATAAGTACTTATAACCCGTTCTGGAACGGGACCTTAGATGCATGAGAGAGAGAGAGAGATTTGAATGTTCCCTCCGGACACTGCATATTGGAGGGCCATACATACAAGAGATTATTTATTTTTAATTCTCACATTTGAAATCTTTGAGTTGCGATTTACTCTTACGAGGTAGGGCTAGAAACAAACCGATCTATTCCAAGCAACTCGAGCCTCAGCTCATTATGTGCTTGTGTTGGGATTTGTTTCACATCAGTTAATTATCTTCTTTAAAACTAGTATATGAGCCTAGACGGCCTCTCCACTCTTTGCCAATTAGTTTGGAGTTAGATGTTTTAACATGGTATTAGAACTAGATTTTCAGAGGCTTTTCCCTTTTGTTTTTGCCATAGTTGCACTCTGTTTCATTGTGATCTGTGTGTTATGAATCCTTTGTTTACCTCTCCATGTGCGAGTTGGGGGTCGCACGTGCGGGGGAGTGTTGGGATTTGTCCCACATCGGTTAATTATCTCCTCCAAAACTAGTATATGAGCCTGGACGGCCTCTCCACTCTTTGCCAATTGGTTTGAAGTTGGATGCTTTAACATCTTTCTTTGGTTTGGTTTGGCTCGGCTCGGCTCGATAACTTGTTAGTAAACGAGTGGAACTTGAGCTCAATTTTGTGGACTCAAGCTAGACTCGTTTTGAACTAGTAGAGCTCAAACACTCTAGAGTTTGGTTTGTTTGCAACTCCGGCTATGATGCTCCCGAGTGGTTTGGAAGTATCATGCTCCCAAGTTGTTTTTTTCTTATTCTATGATAAGTATAATCAATAACGTGGTAAGTGTTGTCAACAAATATAGTAAGTGTTTCTTAAGAAAATTAGCCATGTAATATAGTAAGTGTTACCTTAAGAAATAGTATATAAAACATATTTCTGTGGTAAGTAATATTACGTTGTTTTGGGCAAAAATTCTTAAAATCATCTTGTTTTTAGCAAACCCATCCTACTTTTTGTTAGCGATTTTGATCTAAAAATTATAATTACTTACTTTTCAATCTAAGGGTTCAAATTTAAAAGGGCATCATACTCCCATATCATTTGAGGGTATCGTAGAAGTTTTGATTTTTGTGGCTTCAAATGGGCCTCGCATTAATGGATGACGAGGAATCAATTGACCAAAAAATAAGGCTACTTCTCACAGTCCTCGGCACTGATTTCATGGTGATGGCATCTTTCCCTCTCGAGGAGGACAATGGGATTTGAGTTGAGACCATTTGGACCTTTGTTTAAAAAAATTAAAAAATAAAAGAGAGAGTAATAGAATTTCGCCAGTTGAGTCGTTGACACTTTGGCATCTTTTTTGTTTTTTTACAATCGCTCTACGGAGAAAGAAAACAAGGGAGATCACCCCAAAAGAGTATACAATTTATAACAGGGAAGTTGGAAGGCGTGGAGCAATAATAATATACATAAGTCATTGTCTTTATGTCTATATAGATATGTGTAGACACCCTATTTTGGACTTTCCAAATTAGTTTACGTACGGTCTTTAAATTCCCCGATGATGAAACGGATCAAGAACACCCCAGAAATGTTAGTGTGTTTGAGCTTTGAGCATTCCAAAAACTCTTTCAAAACCCTTTCAAACTCTCTAAACCAGAACCAAAAGGTCTCAACAAAACCCTACTTGCTTACGCCAATACTTTCTTGGCGTGCGCTGGTCCTCTGCCACGTGTCAGTCATCGGTCAACTTTGACCGTTGACCAGATTTGACCTGGCGTACGCCAGGTATATAGTGTCGTACGCCAAGTCAACCTCCCGTCAAACTTGTGTTTTTAAGCATGCAGAAGCCATGGGTATGGATCTACAGCATAAGGGAACCTTCCAATCCATTGAAAAATCAATCTCGGCCGGGGGGACATTTCTTACACCCATCCCATCACATTTCTCCTCTCATCCAATGAGAAGGAATGCTTAAGGGCTAAGGCTCCAGTCATTTTGACTGGCCTTAACCCTTCTCTCTCCCTTTCCCCCTATAAATACCACCTCTCTTCATCCTTATAAAGGGTTCACACAAAAAAAAAGAAAAGAAAAAGGGTTAGCTCTCCAAGTTTCAAGTCCATTTTCTTCTTCTTTTCTTGGTTTTCTTGCTTGCTCTTCTTTCATCCATTAAAAGAGCAAACAAGAGACCCCTCCATACGCCTCTTGCAGTCAAACATCCACCCATATTCTCCTTTCAAAGCCAAGTTCAAAGCTCAAATATCTTTCAAATCCAAAAGCCAAAGGTATACATCTTTGTACTGCTTTCTGTTCTGATCCCTGAGGGGAGCTAACAGGGTCAAGGCTAGTAATCAATACAATTCCTAGCCCTAAAGCTATCAAAGTTTCAAAAACAAAAAAAATCGTTTCTAACTAGAATCGGCGTGCGCCGGTCATAGGCCCGCGTACGCCGGTCTGTGGCAGTACGTACAATTTTAAAATTTGATCTGTCTGGGATCTGTCTAGACCCTGCGTACGCCACTAAAAAGGTGGCGTACCGCAGGTCTGAGCCCTCCAAAACTGGCGTACTCCAATTGTGAAATGGGACCCAGATCTTTGTTTTGTGCTTCATTTCTTGTCTATTCACCACCTTATTGCATGCTAAAAAAACTAGTTTACTACTTTCTGTATTTAGAACTGTTAGTTGTAGCATTCAATATTTGTTCATATCTGCTTTAGAAGGTCGTTGGGATCTTTCTGGTCATGTTCCAGAACCCAGATGATGTAAAGTCAAACACTGGGCAACATGCAAGCATGACGTACGGGCTCTCAAGAGTGGCGTACGGCATGTCTGCTAGGGTCTAGTGCCTGGCCCTTGCATCACAATTCAGTCCTGGCCTCTTATTCTTCCCCGCTCTGTTTATGGGGTATGCCTTGCTATTTTCATGGCTCTTAGCCATTCCTTATGTTTGTACATGTACCTAATCCATCTTATCAATTGCGTGGTTTATCCTGGGTGTGCAATGGTCCATTCCAGAGCCCAGAGGGTTGAGAGTAAGAGCTGTAAGAAATTAGCAAGGTAGTGTACGCCAGCTTTGAGGTGGCGTGCGCAGGGTATGATGGCGTGTAGTGGCTTGGCCACTGCGTGCCAGCATGTTGCCTTCGCATGCGTCCGACGAGCAGCGTACATCATCCTGGTGAAACTATTTGCAGTGCTTGTTCTCAATTTATGTTCTTACGTTTAATCTAATTCAAGCAAACCATCATCCATAAACATTTTGTCATATAAACTGCAAGCTGTTACGATTTTAATCCCTATTAACTGTTCCCCCGCCCTAACTGGCTAAAAATGATCAAATGAGAGAAAAATGCAAGCGTTTTACAAAATGCCTGAGTAGAGACCGATCTCCGGATTGGGCGAGAGGGGTGCCATAAAACATTTCCCCTCTCTTAACCTGGCTCTCGAAACTCAAATATCGAAGGTGACGACGGACCAGTCTACGCCTTTTCAAATCAAATCAAACCCTTTTTCAAATCAAAGCAAAACGCAGCAAGCGTTCTCGAGTTCGGTTCCTTGGGTGCCTCACCACTAAAACCCGAGTGGCGACTCTGAATCGAAGCGTTTCGTCGCGCTATTTTCTAAGAGGGCCGCCCCCAAACAAATTCATTTCTTGCAAACCAAAATCGGGCGATTTTTTGGGGCGTGTGCCCACAATATGGGAATTGATTTTAGTACTTCAAAAATTGATGGAATAGTTTCAAAACAACGTTGTTTTGTGTATCAACACAATTCAACTTTGAAGCCCCTCCATCAATTTTTGGAGTGCCAAAATCACAATCCTATAGATATATGGATCAATATTTTCAAAGGCATTTTTTCTGAGCTTGCCTCGGGGCAAGGCGTTTCCTAATCGCCTTAAGGAGTTAATTTTGGGGGTTATGTACCAGTTAGGCGATCGCCTGACTCAGTGAGACTTACACCTAACTTCGCCTTTTATGCCTTATTAGTCTAGGCAAAGAAGGCAATCGCCTAGAAGGAATGTGTGTTTTTTCCCTTTTGTATATTAAAATATACAAGGCAATGAGAGGGAAGGTTTCCTGACTTTGATGCAATGGATGTAGATAATGATGACTTATTTTGAGCGATCTTTTCATTTCTTTTGAACTTAAGTTATTTAGGGAGTTTAAGTTATTGAACTTTCTTGCATGGTTTTTACTTATAGGCTCAGAGTGATTTTAAAGGGTGGATTTATTAAGGAACTATGGTTTTCTACCTTAACATGCTTTTGGGGGGAATATTATTTGCTATTTTCATATGTTCAACATTTTTTTATAATATTTTTAATTGATTATAATGAAAACTCCAAAGGCTCATGCCTCAACGCCTCACCTCACGAGGGGTCAAACGCCTCACCTTATGCTTTTGCCTCTTTGATATGGATATACATATTCGAGTACATTCACAAATGGAATTGAACATGTAAATATGGGATAGTCCTTTCAACCCAACCAGATTTGAAGCAAAGTTGAGAGGTGAGACCTTGGAGGAAAAACAGGACAATGGTGTTTGGTGTTATGTATGTCTCTAAGGAGTGGCTTTGGGTAGTTGGGTGGGAGGTAGGACATAAGAGGGTTGAAATTCGTCATGGATTCATAATTCAGTCGGGAGGGAGAGATAGAGATAAACTCTACTACCAAGTTGAAAAGCCATAAATGAACCAAACATCGAATGGATTTTGGGAGGATGCTGAAACAATGAAGGGCAAACCATAATCCGCCGGTTTCCGTTAACGGTGTAAGCCTTATTTGTTATTCGTAGAGTTGGAGGAGGTTAAGAGTTGAATGTTGAACAATAGAGTAGCAAAGTGAAAATGAGCATTAGTGTAAGGGGGTTTAATATAATTAACGCTATCGTTAATGAACCAAACCGTCCCGTTACTATTTCCGCCTGTTTCTACAAGAGACGCAGGTAGTACAAGAAAGAATAAAATAAAATAAAATAAACTGAGTAAACAGTATTGCAAATGCCCTTATATTTTCTTTTGGTACTAGGGAAATTAACAAGTGCCATTATGTAACGGAAAATGCTAACCTAAACCCATTGAGTGTTGTATAATAGCAAAAAAATTTGAATTGATGTCCGCGAGGAGTGCATATATATATATTCGTCAAATTGCATTAATATCTGTAAAAATTATGTTGGAGTTGTCCCTAGGAGTATAGTGCAGTTGGTCAAGGATCGAGCTCCAAGTTGAGATTTAAACATACCAAGACTTTGTACATAAGTTCGATCCCTAACAGTTGCATACTCTGAACTTAACTATTGCGCAATGTGTGGGGCCGCTACGAGCAGCACAACCAAGTGAGACTCTCCCAAGGTGTAGCCTATGGAAGAGTTTCCCCAGGGTTATACAGTACCCTTTTTTTAAACTGTGTTGGAGTTCTAACTATTTTGTCTTTTTATGTGTATAATTCTGTACCTAATAGGCTCACGCTAGCCGGACTCTATTCTGAAGTCAACTAGAGAAAAAGCCAATATAGTCCAATCACGGCCCCTTGTATAAGTAGTAACAAAAGTGTAGTTACTGGAACCTAAGGAACAAGGTTTTAAAAGTGTTTTCAATGGATCAAAATTGCTGCAGACATGCTACATGCAAATAAGATACTCCATCTTACTAGTAGAATACTTTTGTGCTCTGGACAATTGATTGTCAAAATGAACAGCTCCTTTTATAATTGTAACATTGAAACCGTAAGAGTAAGATTTCAAAAGTGTTTTCAATAGATCAAAATTGCTGCAAGCATGCTACAAATAAGATAATCTTACTAGCTAGTAGAATAGTACTTTTGAACGGCTGTGTCTAGCCTGTATTGGATTCTCTATAGTTTTTTTTTTTTTTTTGATTCTCTATAGTTTGACTTCAGAAGACCCAGGTTCTTATCTTGTTGTCAGAGCAGTGGAGCACTAAATTTATCTTAATCCAATGAATTTGGTTAAATGGGCATGAGAAAATAAATAAGTACTCGATGAGATCGCATGTTCGGATTCCACGAAAGTCAAATATTCCAAACCATGACCCACTGAAAGATTTGTTTGGCAGTTAACTTTAAGACCTTAAAATTAGTCCAAGGTGCACGAATACTGACCTAGACATTAGACATTCGTTGATAAGAAAAGCAGTAAGTTTATCTTCACCTTGCAATGTAAGTGCAACGGCCAAGTCTGCAACCGGTGGAGAATGTTGGTACCTAAGTACTTACCCCCAATTATCCTTAACCAAACACTAATTATTAATTATAACCATTGTTCATAGGAGTAGTTACAGATGGGAGCTGTTAATCATACACTAACCAACAAGGATTTGCTTAAGGGAATCAAACTACTACTTCACTATAGTAAAAATGGCGAATAAGACAAAAGGCGATCTCTGCGACTTTTTTGGGCTAGTGGGGGGGGATCCGGAAAGATATGGTTCCAGTGTTCCACTCCTTCCAGGGGCAGCAGCGCTCTTCCAGCCCAAACACTGCCACAAACAGACAAATTTAAATCTCAAATGCTAGACTTGTCAAATTATGAACATCAACATCAATGAATTCACGTTCCCCCATGCATCATCCCTCTCTCTCTCTCTCTCTGTCTTTCTCTCTCTTCTTTGCTTTCCGAGTTACGGAGGGCTGTAGTAAAAAAGGGGAAGTAAAAAACTCCCTTTTCTACTGTTGGAGTCTTTGCATGTGTTGTTGCTTTCCCCTTTCCGTCCGCTGACAACCATCCTTTTCCGTCTTTTACAGCGTTTAAAAGACAGCCAAAGAGTCCCGTGAATTTGAACAATTATCCAATGGTTTTGGGATACCGCCACGTGTGCTCCGGAACTCTCTTTGTAGGGGGCCGAAATGTCTACACTTTGGACACGTCAAAAGGTTCAATCTTATAAAAATGGATTCATTGTCCAGTTGTCTCAATTCATCTGAAACGTCATCACGATTCATAGGAATTCACTCCATTGCTCGGCCGACAGTCAGCCGAGCCCAAGAGTCATCTTTGAACGGTACGTATTCTCCCACCGGCTTAGCTACGGCCCGGGATAATGCTCCACTGTTCCGCCGAGCATGTGCTGACTCCCAAAAGCTCTCCCGAGCATAGTTATGAATATTGTTCCGTATTGGCCAGTACGTACCATTTTGACAAATAACCAATACCCTAACCCCCCAACTCCGTTCCGGACCGAATACCAGTCCTTACCGCTCGGTACCAGTCATTTCGGGAAATACCGGCCTAGACAAGGTTACTGGAAATCCCGGCCGAAATTTTGTAGAGCGTTTTTTTTTTTCTTGGAACGTTATCTTAACCCAAAAAAAAAAAAAAAACAAAAACAATTTTTGCAGAGCGTTTTTTTTCTGGTCACGTTAAAAAAAAAA
>BPLS01026203.1:0-26111 GCA_019656275.1 Rhododendron kiyosumense
AAATGTGATTTGATCAAATAGTTGTGGATGTACCATAAAATTGAGACTTTGCAAGAACAATCTCTAGATAGTTGGATCAAAAAAAAAAAAACCTCTAGATAGTGATCAACAAACGAACATTTTGAATAGTGAAAGTAGAAGTCGTGTTGAACTCGCCAAGGGGGACTATTTGGTTGTTCTTGAAGAGACCAGGTAAAAGTCTCACACCAAAAATCTCAAGAACAATCAAAATTTTATTTGACGTTTTAAGACAAAAATAATTTATTTTGTCGAACAACTCAAATTGTTGTGAATGTAACCATGAAATTGACAATTTACATGAGTTGTCTCTATATAATGACCTACACATGAACGTCATCTTAAAAATTGAATTCTTGGTTAATCCTCCATCATAATAGACTATTTGGTCGATTTCTTAAAGAGAATAAAAAAAGTTGTGTCCACCAAAACTCGTAAGTACAATTTAAGCGATCCGCCAAGTACAAAAACATTCTAATCCCTGAATATAGAGCTACAAAAGAACACATCGAAATCTTGGAAGGATTTTCAAAACTGAACGTACGGTCCAATACATATCAGAGATTGGAGAGGATTTTCTCCTAACAAAAAAGGCACACCATCGCCACGACAGGAAGTGATCTTGTTCAATAGTCAATAGAAATACAAAATCATTGGCAAGGGTGAAGGGACAACAAGTTGGAAGGTAGTCACCCAAAGCAACTTAATGCATGGACTGTGGACAAAAAAAAATTATTACTAATTCAGTATATCTATTTCTAAACACATCAAAATATAACTGTGAAACAATTAGCAAAGTCCACAAATGTCCTGAGAGCTTCCATCTGTTTACTGCTTTTAAAACACCAAAAAATTGGAACCATAAGCCTGCCGTAACCTATCTAAAAATGCGAGTTCTTCTATATATAAAGGTATCAGAGCCCAGGCATAACACCACAATGACAGAATTTCGAACTCCAATTTTAATGTTGGGTGGAGTTTTCCGTTCCAATTCATCTCACAATTTGCGGAGTCTTGATCATTCATTTAAGTGTTGCTAGCCAGAAATTGCACTCATCCCAGTCACTAGTCGTAAGTTGCACCTGTGCGAGGCAGTACAAATGTATGGATCAAAATGAGGGGGGAAAACATAAAAGTGGGGAAAATAATGTACTGCATTCTCAGGGTTAAGAAATTGAGGTAGGAAGAGTGGTACCAGGATTTGAAAAGCAGTACTGAAATCAGCGTCGTCCAACGACTGACAGAGCTGAACAAGCTTTTCAGCAGTAGCTTTTGAGATGTCCCCGCTGTAAAGGTTGGCAAACAAGGGCACCTATTTTCCTTGAATTATCATCAATTTCTCGCTTCTTGGCTAGACTTGCACGTGAACCTCCCAGTGCTTCTGATGTCTCATTAAAAAGCCGCGTCAAGGCCAGAATGGCAGGTCTTTACTAGCCAGAAGCACATTATTCACAAATAGCAACACACATCAGATGAGGCAATATCTTTATGGTATTTTTTTTTCATTTTTCACAAAATATGAAGATCTGAAATCGCACTTTCTCAAAAGTTATCCTTTGTATCATCAGACACTGTGTTTAGTACTTGTCCCTATCTGGTTCAATTGGTCACAAGTTTCAAATGAATACCCACCTACACGTTTTAACGCTTATCATTGCAGAATAAAGGATTGAAACCTATAAAGCCCCGAGTCTAACTAAAATATCACAAAACGTAAAACAAAAGCAGAAGACGTACCGTTACTGGGTACATTTGAAGTATCATCTGTCTGGACTGTGTTGGGCATGTGCTGGCTGATTGAACTTGGGCTGGCTGAGTAGGGCTGTGTTGGACCCATGTCCAGGAACTGTACTTCCCAGGAGGTCCAGTTTGATAATTGGGGTTAACTAAAGAGTAAATTTCAATATACCGCAACGCAACATCAACACTGTCAACTAAAGTCTCAGTGAACATAATGTCATAAAAACAAACTTACAGGATACAGCTGAGAACCCAATGTCAGCTGCTGGTATTGCTCCACATTCCTAAACACAGGAGGGGTTGCATGGACGAAGGGTTTTACTGGTTTACTGTAGTCTGAGGGGTTACCGCCGGAGTAGCAAAGTTCAATCTCAAATAATTGCAGTTTAAACTTCAGAATCCTACAATACAATGAAAAACAGTATAGGGTTCATGTACATCTGTCAATTCTGGCAGATATGCATCACTTCAAAGAAATGATAGTGATTGCATATATTCTGAGCTTCCACAAGAGAATCTGTCTGCATTGTATTTCGATCTCGACTGGATGAATACCATGTGGTACTGACTCCAAGGATCAAAGCTAACCAAAAATAGCTGTGTGCGTACCTCTTTCTTATTAAGAGTACTAATTTGGTTATCCTCTTTCTCGTATATAAAGCGGAATATGAGAGGAACTTAACGTGTCCCTTCAAAGCAAGTACTAAATGGCAATATAATTGCTACAAAAAACAAATTAAGATAGAAAAGAGTAGGCCCATTACATTGTCGCTCCAGCTCTTACAAACAGGATTGATAAAAGCAGAAATCCAAGGAAAATGTTACTGAATTGGTGGTGAGATAGACATAAAAATAGCAGCACCTCAGATTTATATACCTAACTTTGTTTCCTCCCTGTCACACACTGGAAAGTGGTTTTATCACAATCATGTAATGCCAATGTGATACGAGGGCTTCCTTCCACCAAGTCATAATCCAAACACGGCCTAAATGAACGGCCATCGCTTCATACAATTTTGGCCACTCAAGATCTGCCAGCTTTTAGAAGCCATGTTGTAAGCTTATATCAAATAACAGCCACATGATTGAGATTTTATGATTCTGAAAGAGCTTATGCTGAGTAGAATACCAACCTAAAAAAATTAACCACTGAATTAGAGAAATATGTAGTAGGTTAGATGCTCTACAGAAGGACCAAGTAGTTTATAATAGAAAGTGATACAACAAAATCAAGTGGAATGCAAAATGCAAGTGAAAATTTCTAACATCTTTGGCTAAACCACTCAAGGGAAGGGTCCAAAATATTCTAAAATACGTTACTCAGTCAGACCTTCAGGTTTCTTCAAATGAAATTTCAGACCTTGTGTAGCTCAACACTTAACCAAGTGGAATGCACCACCATGGGACCAATTGAAAGGCAATTCGACTTTGATTTATACAATTAAGAAACATTTTGTACATCTTTTCAAAAAAAAAAAGTCCTTGTCAATATTCCCACCACTATTTAGAAAACAATAATTTCATAGCCAGAAAAGAATACAACGCGCACATGCTGAAGAAAGATGATATCAAATCTACATAGATGTACATGCCTCTAGCCGTTTGTTATTAGTCAGCTAACTTCCAAACTCAGGAAATTGAAAACCAAGAATGTTGGAAAGTTGCGGTCTTTGCCTAATCTGAAGTTCAAAAAAAGATTAAGCAACCAAGGCCAATTAGATTTGTGGTGGTTATTTTCTTCTTTTTTGTAGTAGTAGCAGTAGTCGTCGTAGGTCCAAATGGGGTTGAATCAATAACCTATATTGCTCGATCAGATCACCTTTTTGGGTATGCAAAGAAATAAAGAAATAGCTTTAAAAAATTATGAGGAAAAGAAATGAATATGGAAGCCCATACTTCCGCATGCAAAAACAAACAGAAGTGGATGAGGAATTAATAGTGGCTAGCTAGAGAATTAATGACAGAAGAATCACAGAAGATGAATGGAATGAAATAATAATAGCAGGTCGAATTTTTCTTGGAAGTATTCGATATGGAATGAAATACCTGAGTTGGAAGCTTTGGTTTTCCCTGGCCACATATCGTAGATAGAATTAGTCCATGATTGGTTCACCATCGATAGTTACAAGAGGGATGTGAGCAATCTTATGCCAGTCTTCTCCTTCCTCCCTGCGGCAACGAGGCTTCAGCAATGGACAGCCCCGAATTTCCAGCTCCGAGAGGGAAGTGGGAAGCCTCTCTACCGACAGGGATTGAAGCTGAGGGCAATTGCGAATCTCCATGCGTTTGAGAGAGCCAAGAAGTTGAAGGCCCTTTTCGTTGAGTGATTTGAGATTCCGCAGATCTTCGATGCCGAGATGTGTAAGAGTGGGGGGCAGCAGCCCCTCCTCGGGGAACGACTCCAACACATCTTCAGATTCACCCCTCAGCGAAAGCCATGTGAGGGAAGGTAGTGCTTGCAAACCCCAATCTCTACGGCCACCAACAAGCTTCTTGCAATTAATGATATGAAGATAATCTAATTTGGAGGGTAGACCCCTTTCTGGAAAAGACTCAATTTCTGGACAAGAAATTAATGATAAGGACTTAAGAGATGGGAGGAGGGTGTGCATTTGTTCTGGCAGAGTCTTCAGTTTCTTACTACCACACACCCCTAAATAAGACAGATTTCGAGCAGGTAATCCACCGACGGGAAAAGACAACATATTTTTGCAACCCCAAATTTCTAGAGATCGAAGCTTTGGGAATAAATCAAGTGGGATGGATTTGAGATTCTCACACCTATACAACTCCAACCTTTCAAGCAACATATTACAGTGGATCTTCTCGTCAGATAGTGGGACATATAGCCTTGGACATTTGTCTACACTCAGGGACTTCGGATTTGTTAGTGTTACAAGCTCACTTGGAAATTCCTCCAAACTTGCAAAGCCTGAAATCCTCAGGTCTTCTACAGAAGAAACACCTTGCCACTGCAACTGCATCCCTTGGCATTCCCGCAACTCTAGCTTGCGTATAGAAGTAGAGTTCGGAAGTGAAGCCACAAGCTCTGGACAATCCACTATCTTAAGTCTCACCAGAGAAGGCACATTCGTCGGTAAGTGTCCGATGAGCTTGGGACAATTGATTACCTTAAGCTTTTGAAGCTGAGAGAACTCTCCAGCGTCTAATATACACCAATTCACCAACCCCGACATTTCAACAAAACGTAGGGTCTCTAGAGATTGAAACGGTTTGCTTAAAGAACCACTCTCTCCATAAAATTCACGGTCCACGCTCCTTATTCCCGGCATCCTTTCAATGCTAAGCTCCTTCAAAGAGGACAGTTGACCAAGTGCGGGCAAGGAAAAGCAATTGTTGCAATTCTCCAGACGTAAAGACGCCATATTGCAAAATGATTGATCTCCTAACCAAGTAGGAAATTTTGTGCCTCCATAGTTTTTTATCTCAAGGTGCTTCAAATTTGTATGAGGCTCTAGCTTTTCAAGTACACATCTCGCATTCTGTGAATCCTCTGTAGTGCCATACCATTCCAACGCTAGCTTATCAAGGTGTTTTTTCTCACTCATCTTTGCTTTCATTGCATCATTGCCGCTTTTTACATTTTGCAATCCTGAAATGGAGATTGTTCCGCGAAGGCAATGAAACTCTCCCAACTCATTAATACCTGTGCACTTTCCTACTGCAAAAACAGTTAATTGTCGGAGATCTTTCAACCTACTTATATTCATTGGCATCTCTTTTAAGTTGGTTCCGCTTACATCAAGATGACGCAATGAAATCAGTTTTACAAGATCTGCCGGTAATGTTGTAAGAAGATCACATTTAAATAACAACAATGTTTCTAAATTGTACAGCGTACAAATTGATTCTGGCAACTCCCTGATTTTGGCCCGAGAAAGGTCCAAAAAGCGTAGATGTATCAAATTGCCAATTGAATAAGGCAATTCTCTAATCCCATATTCCGACAGCGACAATAGCCGTAAGCGTGTCAATCTCGGCAAAATCTCATCCACAACCTTTTTGCTCAACCACTTCGAATAATATCTATGCTTTAATGGTAGAAAAGTTCTTAAGCACTTGGCCTCCCTAATTTTCTCAAACATCTCAAAACCAACAAATCTACGTGGAACGTAAGAGAAATGACGTATCTTTTCAGCAATATCGTGTGGCTTACCATCCTCTAGTCTATAGCAGAAATCTCCCATCATGTATTGAGCCAAATCATGAAAAAGATCATGCATGACAAACAAAGAATTATTCGCATTTGATCTCTGAATAAATGACCTTGATAGCAATTCCCGGAAGCACTCATAGCCTTCTTCTTCCACTGTCTTATTATTCTTGGGCTTCACCAAAAAACCTTCTGCTATCCAAATGGAGACTAATTCCTTCATGTCAAATTCATAGTCCTTAATAAATATGGAGCAGTAGGCAAAACATCTTTTCAAATGGGATGGGAGGTAATGATAGCTCAATCTTAAGGCTGGAAAAATGTTACTCTTCTCCTCCGGTAATTCCCATATGGCACTTTCCAGTATATTATTCCAATCCATAACATCTCGTTGGGAGCGCAAAAGACCACCCAATGTTTTTGCAGCTAAAGGCAAGCCTTTACATTTTCTCACTATTTTCTTACCAATCCTTTCAAGGTTGGGATGTTCATTGCAATCTCCCTTTTCAAATGCATGTTTGGAAAACAATTTCCAACAATCTTCCTCTGGTAATCCCTGCAAACCATAAATAGGAACTGTTTGCATGATAGATGCAACGTCCTCATTGCGTGTTGTAACGATAATCTTACTCCCATGTGCTCCAAATCTGAAAGGAGTCATCAAAGCGTTCCAATTGTCATAGTTCTCGTTCCAAACATCATCCAATACAATAAGAAACTTTTTCCCACTCAATGATTCCTTCAGCTTGACCGCAAGCAAGTTTGGGTCCTTCGTATCATAAGCCCTCTCAGTGACTGCCTCAACAATTGCTAGTGTGACCCTTGAAACATCAAAGACATCAGAGACACATACCCATGCTTTCTTAACAAAGTGCCCATCCAATCTGCCATCATTGTACAAAAGTTGAGCAAGGGTGGTCTTGCCCACCCCACCCATGCCGACAATTGGAATCACATCTATCTTATTACTATTTTCTCCATCAGAGAGCAACAATTTCATTATCTGCTCCTTGTCACTCTCCCGTCCATAAACATAGGATTCATCCACCAAAGAATTGGTTGGCAACCTATGAGACCAGTTTTGTCCAACAATTTCTTTTAAACCAAGTAAATCTTTTTCTTTCGTAAAATCTTCTAGCATATCAATCATCCTCTCTAACTTGGACTCTATCTCATTGTCAAATAATTTTGTGAAAGACGAGATCAGAGAGTACTGTACCTGGTTTGAGCCGCTTTGGTACTCGGCTTCCACCTTGCACCGCAAAGCTGCAGTAGCAATCTCATCCACTAAGTCTTCAGCATGGTAAACAACATCTTTAAGCTCGTCCATCCATTCTTTCACAGATCGATCAGTGATCTGCTTGTCCTCTGCATCATTGAGCACCTTATTAAGTCCCAGCAATTTCAACCTGAGCTTCTTGAGCAGCCTTTCGTCATGCTTTTGACCCCGAAAGAACTTGATGAGCTCTGGAGAACTCAAACGGTCGAGCAACACTCCAAATGAAGCGCCAAGAAGTGCTAATCCAGCCATGTTTTTCTGTTCTTTGTAAAGAGATCAAAAAAGATTGAAAGCTTTTGCAACCTTTTACAAGGGTACTGGACGGATTTTCAAATTCATGGAGTGCATTAACTAGTGTGTGAGTGGAATAAATCAGATTAAAGTTGGAGTGTTGGACCCACAAAACAATAAACAGTAGAAAAAATTACGAGTACCAACTTAATTACCAAGTGATACAGGTTCAAAACTTACCTATAGTCCTATGGTACACACCCCTTATTAGGAGGTGTACCATACGCACCATGATTTTAAACCCTTAGATTTCAAAGTGAATAATCTGGACCACCCATTGATTAAATCAATTAACAAAATAAAAAAGGGCTGAGCAGGTAACAGGTTGTTCTCTCCTCCTTGACTTTCTCTCCCTCTCCCTCATATGTAAAATATTACAAATTATATAACATAACCAACACCAAAAATTGGCACTTACTTACCACAATGTGTCGTACCAAAAGAAATTGATCAAAAGATACTAGATACAAGACCATAATATGTCGTAGCGCAATCAATAATTATTATACCCAAGCAAGATACATGTCTAAAATATCACAAATTAAATATCGTATAACTTAACATCCTAACAGCACTGATCGATCATTCTAAAAATTCACTCACTGATGACATTTAGATTGTACATTCAATTTATATTTGATATGAAACCTAGTCCTCTGTTGTAGTTGAATATACGATAGTCATGCTACCGTGACACAATAATGACAATTAAATCCGTTGAGTTTTTTATGCTTGTTGATTAACTTACCTACGTAAATTTTTGCCTCAATCAGGTTTAGGAAGCTCCATCATCGACACGCAGATTAAATAATAGAATGATATTTTCCATCCAATGAAGTGTCTAACTATAAGCCATCAATTTCATTCTTGGTACGAATAACCTAATTGATATTATATAAAAGATAGACGATTTAGATTTTTAAAAAAAAAAAAAAACACCTTACGTGGGGCTCAGATGGTGCATTATTAGATTTTAATGTTGTATTGAAATTGAACAACTAGATTTGTCGAAGTATGAAACTACAAGGACTCATGAAGGGTGTAAGACTTGAACTCCTGATCTTTTAGATAAATGTCCAAACTCCAACACCTTTTCACTGTGGTACATAATTGAGAATTTGAAATTCTAAAGGCTATTAATTTTATAATACTTTCTTGTACGTAGAGGCCCTATTTCCAGGCTGAAAATTTGAGAAGACAATAGCCTCAAATGCATCTGTCTTAGTGCTTGGCCTGCACTTGTAGATCATATTATAGCCTATGTCATTGGTGTAAATCAGTATGTCGACTATAATAATTTTTTTTAAAAGAAAGTACAATGACAATAAATTTACAAAATTATTTATATTGTACTTCCATGACCTAATTCCAAGGACCACCATTAAATTTGGATTTGTATGCATAGGGTGAAGGTTTGGCACCGATCCACCTGTCAAATATATAGTGCCAGTTGTTAAGTGCACCACTCTGAATATCCGAATCTTGAGACAGTTGGGTAATTATTTGTTTTAGTGACCTCTCATTTTTCCATGAAAAATTGAAGGAATTTTGATTTTTTGAATTAAATTTTGTAGAGAAAGAATTTAATTTAGACAAATATTTTGAGAGGAAATTGTAGTTGTATTCAAAAATTTGGGTATAGTACTTTTTTGGTGAATTTCTTGGATGAAAATTTTGAGCGAGAACTTCATTTTTAGTTTAAATTATTGAGGTATTGTGTAGGGACAAATAAGAATTTGAAAAAATAGTGTGGAGGGAATCAAAAATTAAGATAATATGGTGAAAATTTTAAAATTTGAAAAAATAATGTGGCGGGAATTGAAAATAATTAGTGGTATGGTATTTTACTGATTTTAACTATCGTTTACTGAACATTCCGATTGAATTTTTTTATACAACACGTTGTGGGTATGAAAACACCAATTTATGGTGTTGTCATAACAATTTTGGTTATATTACTGAGTTTGTGGTATTTTAGACATGTGTTATTACGGAATATTTTAATTAATTTCCTTTGGTACGACACATTGTGGTAAGAAAATGTAAATTTATGATATTATCATAACAATTGTGATTTGTTATAATAATTTGTGGTATTTAAATATGTTTTCAGTTAATACGACACGTTGTGTTAAGAAAATGACAATTTTAGGTGTTGTCATAACAATTGTGGTTATTTTATAAAATTTGTGGTATTTTACAAATATTTTTGGCTTGAGTATAACAATTGTTGATTTTGGTACGACATATTTTGATTTTGTTACGGAATATCATACGAGTCAATTTTTTTTGATACGACTCATTGTGGTAAGATAATGCCAATTTATGGTGTTGTTATAACATTTGTGGGTAGCATTATTTAATTTTTGATATTGTACGCATATATTTGGTTAGGATACAAGTATTATGAATTCCGGTAAAAATAATTATGGTTACATAACAACAATATTTTTTAATTATGAGTAACCTGCTAATGACCTGTTCAACAGGTAAATTTTAAAGTACAAGTCGTAACTAGAATCATAAATATGCATTAGAAAACCAAAAATCGGCATAATGAAAATCACAAATTGTCATAATTTAGACATACGGTATACCCTGTGTACCATAGCTTCCTCCTAATTTCATGGAGAAAACGAAAACTGTTACGCCATTTTTAGTGTATACGTTTTTTTTTTTTTTTTTTTTGGTTTAGTTACGTAGGGTTGCAGCTCATAGTTTGTGCATAACACACATAATTTTTTGTTCATTAAAATTATGGATAGAGGTGTACGGTTAACCCCAAAATAGCTATGTATATTTTGGTCTGGTATATATGCATTTTTCAATGTTAGATGCGTTTTCTTGAGCAACAAAAATTTAACAGTTTTTTGAGGCATGTATACGCGCGCACTCACTCACATACAGCAGAAAGTGACAAAATCAATTCCCTTGTATTATGGAAAAGAAAATCAAGTTTTTTGAGGCATCATGCAAGGCAAAATTATTTATGCGCGCTGCTTGCTGAAACCAAACAAGGATTAAATATTAATACCCTGTCATGTTTAGCAGTTAATGACAAATACAACTAATTAATTAATCATGCTTTCTAACATTAATACTCTACCCATGTCGGTTAAGGAATAACAAAACAGAAGTTAAGACTGAGATAAACACACAAACAAAAACCTTCGAATGGCTTTAAAATTAGGAAAGACAACCTGCTGGGGATAAGTACGCAAGTTCATTGGATTACAAAAAGAAAATTGGTTTGTGTGTGTGTGTGTGTGTATACATATATAGGATCCGGCTTCTCTGCAGAGAAGCGTGTGCAGTCCAATCTGGACCATTTATATTGACAATTATTGGTTCAAATCAGTTGAATACTCTTACCGGTAAAAGTATATTCTTACCGGTAAGAGTATCAAAACAAATTTGGACCATTAAAAACTTCATCCAATGGTTACGATCAATCCGACCGCATCTTTGCAGTCCAAAATTGGATTGTAGACAAGCTTTGTGCATATGTATACACCTAACCCAAATTTAATTGGTGGTTGCATGGAAAGAAAAGATAATTAACATTGTGGAATAACGACGTTCCACCCAATAATATAAACAAAATGTTTATGCATATGGACACAATAGTCCAGTCACCCATGGCCCCTGTATCTGAACGACTTCCCTAGTAGTATTTGAAAAGCTCAAGCTGAAGCCAAGCTTATGTAAATGAGTCAAACTGTACCTCGAGCATCAAACTTTACCAAACAAGCCCGAACTAAGTATGATTTAGCAAACAAACCAAGTATGATTGAGCTTTGAACTCTTCTAACGTCTCACCATATCGGTTCGCTTGCGGTCCTATTCCTGTTGGGCTAATTTTTACTAGTGAATGTGTTGCCCCATCACAAGACCACGGGATTTAGGTAAACGAATCTCGACTACAAGAAATTGAAGGGTGCCATTAAATATGGTACTAGATGTCGAGGAATAAAACGATAATTGTGATCCTATTGTTCATCAACTTTTCTTTTGGGAAGATTAAAAAAGAAGAAGAAAGCATTCATGTCTTTGGCACTCTTGAGTAATTTTGAGGTCCTACACAACTCGAGTTGGGGATTAATGGATCAATTTCAATTTGGAAATACTATACAACATCAGCAATTACAGAATTGTGCACATCACATCAGATGATATTTGGGTTGAGTTCATGCCCAACCTGAGAGCCCATAGTTGGCTTGACCCATTATGTTGAAAAAATGGACTTAGAAAGCAATAGGAAAGGCTTTAAAGGAATTCGATTGGTGGTTACAATCAGCCATTATATCGGAGAGTATCAACCAATGCAACAGAAAATAGCAAAATCAGAGGTTCAAAATCAGCCATGATATGAAACAGTATCAGCCATTGTAACAAAAAGTAGCAGAATCATAGGTAAAAAATTCTGATGCGTGTCAGCCTCCTTCCATAGACTAATTTCCATTGCATCTTTTGAAATCTTGACTATTTTCCGAAAGGTGAGGAGTTAGACGATAAAGTCATTTAATAGCAGAAAATTTGCTCCACCACCAGTATCTTTGCGTTTCACTATGGGTATATTCCTATGCTTTCAATTTGCATTCATGGCCTCACTCTGAGATCCATCAATCTTCACTCTGAGATCCATCAATAACCCTCTCAGCCTCAAGATTTTGGCTTCGAGAATTGCCTGCCTTCGCAATTTCCTAACCAACTGCTGGTTCAACAGCCTCAGTTTCTTGACTTCCTCTTCTAAATAAGCCACACGTGCTTTGCTTTCTTCTTCTCTCTATACTTTAGCACCGCTTCTCTGTTCCCTAAAGGCCTCTGGGGTTTACCCACCGAACTTTCTTCTCAGGAGGGATATAAGTGGGTATGAGTATGGTAGCACATGTGAGTGTGAGCTGAGTCAGGGCCTGGAGGGTTGCAAGTGTTAAAGGAATATAGTCTCACAATGCTTGAGGGTGATATAATGTTTGGAACTAGAGTTGAATGTGTCATCACTTAATATAATGTTGGAATTCGAAACTACTCCATTCATTGCCAATTAGTTTTGAGATCGATATAAATTTTTCCATGGCAAGTTCTTGTGTTCTTGAAGAATTCATCAAGAAATTAGTCTATTGCTGAAGATGTCTGAATGGTACTAGAAGCATATGGATTCGGTATTAAACTTTGGTCTGAAATCTCTATCTCACCATCATCCGTGTTTTAATTCCACTTGAAATGAAACCCCGGTTCAATTCCAAACAACAGTTCTCTTTTTCTGAGAACGGGACACTGATGTTTTCATCAAATTTTAACTGATTCACCAACTTTTCAATAGTAGGATTCCATGATTGCTTTTAATTCAATCAAGAATCGAAGAAGAATATCTTGAGATTTCAATTGCCCACAGCATAAATTCCATTTAGTCAAACAAAACCCCTTCAACACTGCTAATTTTCCTGGACTTATGAGCATAGATCCACTTTAAACAAGAATAGAGACTGATGATATTAATATATCAGAAGCCAGAAGCAACGTACTTGAGGAATCAAAGAATGCCCACTTGGAGATACTCCAAGAAAAGTAAAATCAGGAATAAAGTCAAGATTTTGAGGCAGAAACAGTTGGAAGTGGAGAAGGGAATGTAACCCCACATAGGGCAAGGTGCGTGCACAAAAGAGGAGATATTTGTTGCAGAATCTAGGAAATGAAAGTGGGTGGATTCATTCGGATTGGGAAGCAGCAGATTCTTGGTTACCTTTTTATTTCCAGTTTGTATATCCGGATCTTAGTTACAAGGTATAACGTATGACCACAAAATTGTTTCTGATCATCAAGCAGCTCCTTTGTCCTCACTTTCTTTTTTTCGGAAGACATGTAACCAAGCATAAATTTCTTGGATGTCTGTTTTATAAGAACGGGAATGAAAATGTTGCCAAAACACCTCTGAAGAAAAGATCACATGGGGAAGGGGTGGATTAGGCAACATTGGATGGAAGTATTGTACTGTACAAAATTTACTGCTATTGCAGTATATGAGGAAAAGATATTGAGGTTTTTTCCCTCAAACAGCCAACACGCGCGTTTGGCTATGCTAATAGAAATAGATGGGTCTTTTGAAAGATGTTTCTCATGACAACTGCAAGTCTTTAAGCATAATAAAACCGGCAAGATTACTTCCCATTTTGAGGGCCAATGTACCTGTCTGAGCAGACATCTCACTGCACAAACTTTGCCATACGACTACTAAAGTACTAAACTGATGTATACTTTGCACAAAATTGCATGCCGGGATGTCAAAGAACATAAGAATTAGCTAATTATGAGAGATATTAATGTGTGCCTTCATAGCAAGTTACAAATGTAGAATACTATTCCCTCCGTCCCTAAATAAGTGTCCGACACGCAAACTCAGGCCTTCAAAAAGATGCATTTGTTTCGTTAAAAAAATTAAATTTTTTTCACAAATCATTAGATTGCAATGAATTCTATTAGATTGTGAAAAAAAAATTAAATTTTTGAATGAAAAACATGCATCTTTTGTAAGTCCTAGTTTTGCTCGCCGGACACTAATTTAGGGACGGAGGGAATAACATTCAAACAGGGGCCCAAATATAACTGCTGCCAAAAAAAAAATTGAAAATAACAAACAGTAGGCCCATTACACTTTCATTTCAGCTCATAGAAACAGAATTGATAAAAAAATAGAACTCCTAGCAAAATGTCGCTGCATCCGTGATGAGACACTGTTTCAAAATAAAGATATTTGCACCTCAGATTTTTGTAGCCAACTTCATCTGTTCCACGTCGCACACTGAAAACTGTTTTGATCACAATCATGTAATGCCAAAGCGATACGAGCGCCTCCCTCCAATAAGTTATAATCCAAACACAACCTAAATCATCTGCCATTGCTCTACGCTATTTTGGAAACCCAAGATCTGCCAGCTTTAGAAGTTGTGCATTGCAACCAGACCGAAGTTGTATGCTTTTATCAAATAACAGCCACTTGATTTAGAATTTTGTGATTCTTCAAGAGCTTATGCTAAGTAGGATACCAGCGTAGAAAAATTAAGGGCAAAATCCACTTTGACCCCATGTGGTTATTGCCACGTGCGGATACCCCCTCATGATTCAAAATTGAGCACATAAACTACCTGTGATTTTGAAAATGTACGGATAGACCCCCTACCATCATATTTTCTATCCATATTAACGGACATAACATTAAAAGATCGATATACTCTCATCATGTCCTTTAATTCTTCTTCTTTTTCAAATCTAACTACACCATCACCTATATCAAAAATTGAATCCAAACTGTTGATATTGTAAATTTTGACCAGTACTACATCTATACCAAAATTTAAGTCAATCAAAAAATGAAAACCTAATGGTCGAATCAATGTTGTTATGAAATTAAAATTTCAAATTTGAATTTACTAAAAATTAGATCACTGAGTTATTAATGTCTGATCGAGATGATTTTTTACAAAAATATTCTATTCTTTATTTAATACATTATGAATGACTCATATTACATTCTAGAAGCGTGTGAGATACACCTCCATTAATATGGATGAAAAACATGACGGCAGGGAGTCTATCCGCACATTTTCAAAACCACAAGTAGGTTATGTGCTTAGTTTTGAACTATGAGGGGGTATCTGCACATAGGGATAACCACAGGGGGTGAAAATGGACTTTGCCCAAAAATTATCCACTGAATTAGAGAAATACGCAGTAGCTTACATGTTCTACAGGAACACCAACTAGCTTATATTGGAAACGATGCAACAAATCACATTTTCCTCTGGAAAGTTGTCTCAAGGGAACTATGAATTTAAAAAATGCAAGTGAAAAATGCTAACATGCATCTTTGGCTAAAGCACTCAAGGGAAGAGTCCAACATAGTCTCTGAAGTACATTACTCAATCTGACCTTCAGGTTTCTTCTACTGAAAAATCAGCCCTTGTGTAGCTCCTCATTAGATCAAGTGGAATGTACCACCATAGGACCAATTGAACAGGCAATCTCTGCTGATTTAGACAATTGAGAAACATAGTTTTTTTTTATCTTTCAAAAAAAAAGACCTTGTCAACATTGCCATTTCTATTTCGGAAAAGATAATTTCCAAGTTAGGAAAGTATACAAAGCACACATACTAAGAGAAAGATTGGAGATCAAACCTATATAGCTATACATGGCTCTAGCTATTTGTTGTCACTCAGCTAACTTGCAAACCCTGGAAATCAAACACCAAATAAAACAATGGAAAGTTGTGGTATCGCCTAATCCAGAGTACAATAAATAGCCTATAACAAATAAATTGCATGACAGTGGAAAAGAATACATATGCTGGGTTAAACAAGCACCAACTTCAAAGGCAAACTACTCAATTTGCAAGAGAATTAACAAGGACACGCTTACGATATCTCGTTTCTTCAAGTTATTCTACATCATGCCTAACCACCATGTATTTGGCATTGTTTTTTCAGCTCATAAGCAGAAGTTTCATTGATACTATAACATCGAAAGATCATAGAATGGGCACCAAGCAAGGACAATTACATTGTGTTACAGCTAGGAGAAAGCAGTTTGCAACTAGCCATACGTCACAAAAATTGGATCTTGCAATTGACCATTACATCTTTGGCTCTACTTCTAGTTGAAACTTCAACAAATTCAGTTCCTTGAAGAACTCAGAGTTAATTCGATATTTGTTATAGTATTATTTTTGTTAGTAGTAGTAGTAGTCGTCTGTCGTAGTTCCAAATGGGGCTGAATCAATCCACAATACTTATTGGCTAGCAGGAGAATAAATTGCAGACGAATCAGAAGATGAAAAGAATGAAGAATGACAGGTCAAATTATTGCATAAATAGTTTTATGAGTGGAAAGTTGTGCTTTTCCCTGGCTAAAAGTGAGTAACCTCTTCAGGGTCCAAGACGGCTTCTCCATCGATGCATATAAGAGCGACGTGAGCAATCTTATGCCAGTCTTCTCCTTCCTCCCTGTGGCAACGAGGATTCAGCAATGGACAGTACATAATAAACAGCTCTAAGAGGGAAGTGGGAAGCCCCTCTTCTGGCGAGGATTGGAGCTGACTGCAATTCCAATCAGCATGTATTTGAGAGAGCCAAGAAGTTGAAGGCCCCTGTTGTTCAGTGATTTAAGATTTGACATGTTACAGCCTAGAATTTTAATTTATTTTATTAATTAATTTGGCCATTATTTAATTGGGTGCTATGGTTGGGTCCTGATTAACTATTTTTGCATGCATAACGGGTGCAATTGTCGGTATTATAACTAGAAGGGTATGAGTTTTTTTTTAACCATAGTAATTTAGTTTTTACCTCAGTTAGAATTTTAGATATTTTGTTTAACCAGATGACTATAATTTAGGGTGTGATGAGAGTAGTGGACGGTTCTAAGAGCAATACTTAGGGTTTTATACGTAAGTTGAGGAGAGTTTTGTTTTACATTAGAGATATTGTTTTGAGAGAAAAGAGTCGCGGCAGGCAAAGGCGAAGTCGAAATCGACAGCAGCAATCAAGGGTTTCGTAGAGGTCTTCTTTGGATTCTCTGAGGTAATTAGTTTTACATCGTTTTCTAATCTACCGCTTCACAAAGCCATCCCATCTTTCAATTGGGGTCTAGTTTTTAGTTGATTTATTGCTTGTACGGTGGTGTGTGCGTGGGAAACATCATGTGGTCATGCGTGCCTGTGAAGTAAAGTGGTGATTTAATTTGGTGCATCCAGAATCTAGTTTTACCTTATGCAAACACAGGGATTATGTGTATTGGAAAAGAACGGATGGGTTTTGGCACTTGGAAGGAATCAAATGACATTGGGCTGTGATTTAATGTTGTGCGTACGTGTGGTATAAACATAGTTTAGGTGTGGACAAAACTGGATTTGCTCTTGGCGTTCGTGGGTGGATTTTTGGAGGCTACTAGTGGTTTAGGAATTAGGAATGTACGTGTTGGGTTGGGATATTTCAATTGTAGAGGTGTTACTAATTTGTATTGTTAGTTTTATATTCAATTAGTTAGTCACTTGTATATTCTATTTTTGTTCAGGTTAGCCTCATTTTGCGTTGTTCGATCGTACTACTTTTGGACCCAGGTGAGTGGTTAAGCATGTTATGTATTTGCAAACTTCCCCGTATCCCTTAAATTGTTGTTTTAGAAAATTAATGATTGAAATTGGGAACATATATTTGTTTTATTTGGTTCTTGAAATTGGCATGCGGATTGGTGAAACCATTTGTTGATCGAATAATCTTTTGGTGAGAACTTTGTGGATATTAATGGGAACATTTATTTTGGAAGTCCAGGGAAATTAATCCTCTGTGTGCGGGTGACTCTGGCCATTAGGGAAGAGACCGGATTAGGCCGGTGACCCTAATGCTCAACGGTTGTTATTGGCCGGATCGTTCTTAGGGAAAAGTTCCACGGGCTGCCTACTCGTGGTGACTCTATGATTCGATATTGGATCCAATTATGAGACATTTATTCACTGGCATTTGGTACTATTGATTTTGGCTGTGGTTCCCCATTTGTTGTTGGAGATTGGATTGAGAACACCATTATGACTTATTGGATGAATCGTTAATTGGATTAATAGATTATTTTGTTGTTCACCGCATATGCCAAATTTATGTTGACATGTTAAATTATTTTGATCCCTGTTTTGGAACTGTATTTAATATACATGCTTTGCTACTCACTGAGCTCGTCAGCTGACGGATTTATTCCAACTTCTTTTTCAGGCAAGTTGGGCAATTAGGAGGACTCTGGTGGCATCTCGGGGATTTCTTGTATTGACCTCCTTAGGGTGTCTCATCAAATACATATATTTTTAATCGCTTCCGCATTTGAAACATTTTGTCAGACATCTGGATTCTTTTATTAATGTTGGATCACTGAATTAATTTGGTTCATGGGATGTTTGTGCCCCACTCTTTTTATGAAATTTATTGGTTGGGAATGTTCTGAATAAAAAAAAAATGGTGGACTGTTTGGCTGATCCTTGCTTGGGAGTTTTTTATAAAACTCCTTTTTAGGCTGCATGTTCTACGAGCTTTGGTTTTGTGGTTCATGGCCGGTCACTTCTCATTTTGGGGTGTGACATGACATATTAAACATAAACAGCATTGTAACAGTGGAGGGCGGCAGCCCCGCCTCTGGAAACGACTCCAACACAGCTTCAGATTCACCCAACAGTGAAAAGCCTGTGAGAGAGGGGAGTCTTTGTAAACCCCAATCTTTCCGGCCACCGACAAGTTTCTTGCAATCATTGATGAAAAGAGAACTTAATTTGGAGGGTAGACCCCCTTTCGGAAAAGACTCGATTTCTGGACCGCCGCGTAAACGTAAAACCACAAGAGATGGGAGGAGGGTGTGCATGTGTTCGGGCAGAGCCTTCAGTTTCTTGCAACCCTGGACCCGTAAACAAGACAGATTTGGAGCAGGTAATCCTCAGCGAGGAAAAAATACCATATTGCTGCAATCAAAAATTCGAATTAGTGTCAGATTTTGTAGCTCAGTCCCCTTTGGAATCACCGGGGTCTCAAAAATTATTACAATCCTCAATTTTTAGAGACAGAAGCTTTGGGAATAAAGTTGAATAAACCAAGCGGGAGGGATTTTAGACTCTCACAGCCACCAAGGTCAATTTTTCAAGGGATCTGTGGCAGCGACTCATCTCCACAGATAGTGGGAGCTCCAGTTTCGGACACCACCGAACAGTACTAAAAAGAAAAGGTTTACACATACAAATTTACCTGCCCTAGTCAAGAAGGGAAGGCTCTTGTGCACATAAATATAACCAAGTCCAATACCCAAATCATCAGTCACACTTGGTAGGGTACAACTCATGTCTAGGCTTCAATCTTAAATGTTTCCTAATTTTCTCTGTTTTGTAGAGCATGAAACAACAATTTTTTAGATTATCTCGCATGCTTTTTTCCTTGTATCCTCAAGTGTCCATTTGAACTTAATTACCAGCCGGATCTAGAATTAGAGTGCATGCAGGTAACTGTATGAAATATATAATTGCCGAATGATGAATGTAAACAGGTCGATTAATAAATCTGAAAAAGTACATGAGACTGGCGAGTTTGCCCCTCAAATTTTTGAGGGTTGGGGCTGCTATTTTTCTCGTTGAACAAATGTAAGAATGTGAGGCGATACAGGATGAAAACTTTGACAAAGTTTTCTCTCGAAAAGTTCGATCCATGGCTCCACCACAAGTCTTGTCTTGATAATTTGAATCGTTCATCTTCTAAGATTCGTTATGTGCACAATCTGTTAAAAAAAAGAAAGAAAGATAGGTTGATTAAGCATTGATGAAAAGGTACTAACTAAACCACATAGCTCTTGAGAAAATTGATGGTTGACATTCTAGCTATTGCTGCCGGCCACGTTGATTTATTTTTTAATGCAACCAAGATAGGTAATTTATTTAGATAGTCAGGATTTGCGAATAGTGAACATTCCGCCACTACCTCCAAATCAATTGGTGGTTACATGAAAAGAAAAGGCAACAGGTTGGGGATAAGGATGAAAGTTCACCCAACAAAAAGAGGAAAGGTTTACGCCTATATATGTTCTTATCCTAGTTGAAAAGGGAAAGCTCTTGGTCACTTATAAAAGAAAGTCTTGGAACTGTGAGATCACTTAATGATACGAGGGATCTCTCCAGAAATTGTCAATTGATTCTGGGTTGGATACGAATTTCACAAGTCCATTGATTGAACCTTCAGTCAGCATTTTTTTTATAGTATTAAACATTAATTTCTGAAGTTATGTTGCTTTATTTGTTCTTTCCTCAATTATGCAATGAATTTACCATCCAAATTCAGAGACTTGGGTATTTCTTACTCTGGGATCATAAAAATCTTGACCGTTCATTGCTTGGATTAACATCCGAACCGTCCATTGCCGAGATGAACGCCTGGAGGGGCCCCTCGGCACCGCTGCCAAGCAGGGTGCTTGGTAGCATCCTTAGATCCCTACTAGGGAGGAATAGTAGAAGAGCTTATTTTACTTTGAATAGCAACGTAGAAAACTCGAAACAAACTATCCATCAAACACCCTATTAGTATTAAACTAATAAGCTCCAGGTGGCATCATCAATAAAACCATCTTCTTATCACATAACAAATTACCAGACAAAGACCTGGAAGTAAAATTAGCTGGGAATCTAAACTCAAAAATATTATAACAAGCTGGCCTCCTCTGTTATTTCATCAAGTCTTCTATAAACAAAGCCCGTGAGTCCGTGACTAAGATCTATCTAATCCAATTACAATTGCAACAGGTCAAACACAGCCAGGCTCAGCTGGATATATACCTCAAAACTTTCTTTTCAGGCCTAATAGTTTCACCAGTATTACCCACACATTCTGTTAGAGATTTTCAAAATAAAGGAGTCGTTGTTTTGGTTTTGTAAAAGTTCCTTGTTTCCTTAGAATGCTTGTTTTTCCTCTTTGTGAGCCTTGTCCCACATTGGATAGTTGAGAGAAGTTGGAGTGGTATATATTAGGAAACATTCCTAATATGAATAACCAATGATCTAGTGTGGTGCAGCCCTATGGTGCATCGCCATACCGGCAACGCCGGTACGCACATGCGCGCGCGGCGTGGGCAGTGTGGCGTGGGCTGTGGTGCATTGTGGCGCTTTAGCGGCGCACTTTGCACTTAGCACGTCAGCGTTAGGCGCCTTGTATCTAGACCATAGGATCTGATCCAACGGTCAGATTGGATCGGGTGCGTACCCATTCTTAATGGGTGCGTAGTGGCCTATAAATAGATCACTACTAGTCAGAATCCAGAGACAGAAAATAATCCGAATTTCTCCTACATCTCTCTCTATGTTTTCTAGCATTCATTCTGCGTTCTGTTTTGCTGCAGAAAATAGAACACAGTGATTCTCGGTTCTTATATTCGTTCAAGCAGGTATTCTGTCCGTTTCGTTAGTGCAAACGAAAACGGAAAGAACTTCGAGTTCGGGCTTCGATTTATCTTGAAGGCAGATTTGCTGTAACCCTTTGCATACCAACTGGTGGGGGCAAATACTGTCTTTAGGAAAGCGACATAGTCGTGACTCGAAGCGTATTACAGGTTTGGTGGAGATTTCATCAGCGGTACATATTGCAGCGGCACAGTTTTTCCAACACATTCTTCCATCACGTCCTCCGTACACAAGCTGTAACTATGATCTATCTAACCAAGTACCAAATTCCAAAGTTCAATGCCCATAATACAAAACTTCCAAGTACATTAGAAACAAAGCCCGTTCAAAGATATCAGAATCGGCAATTAAAGAAACATCTAATTCTCTCTCCTTTACCCCCTTTCTTGCATGGTATAGCTCAAAGGGTGGATCATTCCCAAAATAATTGCAGTTTAAAGTTCAGAATCCTACAATAATATGATAAACAGTAAAGCTTCATTGTTCATGTATTAAGTCTAGAAGATCTGCATCACTTTTAAGAAATTTTCATGATTGCCCATATTCTGAGTGCGTTACATTTCGATCTCGAATATTCTGTGATACCAGCTTCAAGGATCACAAGTTAATCCTCACAGTAAGTAACAAAAAAAAGCTACTCGCATGCATCTTTCTTTTTAGAAGTACTAATTTGGTTATCCTGTTTCTCATATATAAAGCAAGTAACAAATGTAAGTAGAACATTAAAATGCCAATAGAGGCTACAACATAATTGCTGCAAAAAAATTGAAATCAAAACAGAGTACGCCCATTACAATTGCACTCCAGCTCATAGAAATTGGATTGATAAAAGCAGAAATCCAAGAAAATTGATGCTTGGCATTGTGATGAGACCAAGAGATAAAGGTAGCAGCACCTCAAGGCTCAGATTTATATACCTAGCTTCGATTCCTCCATGTCACACATTGAAAACTGGTTTGATCACAATCATGTAATGCCAAAGCGATATGAGCGCTTTGCTACACAAAGTCGTAATCCAAACACTGCCTAGATGATCTGCCATTGCTTCTAATACAATTTTGGCCACCCAAGATCCACCTTCTTTTAGAAGCCGCTCGATGCAAACTGGACCAGAAGTTCTTATCAAATAAGAGCCATGATTGAGATTTTGTGATTCTGCAAGAGCTTATGCTCAGTAGAATACTAACCTTGAAAAATTAGAATTAAAGAAATATGCAGTAGCTTAGATGCTCTACAGAAGGACCAAGTAGATGTAGATTATAATGAGAAGTGATGCAACAATATCACAGTTTTCTCTGGAACGTAAACTTAAGGGAACTACAGAAAATGCAAGTGAAAAAAAGTTATCTTTGGCTAAACCACTCAAGGGAAGGGTCCAAAATAGTCTAAAAGATGGTACTCGGTCAGACCTTCACGTTTCTTCTACAGAAAAAATGAGCCCTTATGTAGCTCAGCATTAAACCAAGTGGCATGCACCACCATAGGACCAATCGAAAGGCGTTTCTCTGTTTATTTATACAATTAAAAAGTAATTTTTTTCCATCTTTTGACCAAAAAAAAAAATCCTTGTCAACATTCTCATCACTATTTCGAAAAATATAAATTTCCAAGCCCAAAAAGAATACAAAGCGCATATTCTGAAAAAAGATGAGAGATCAAACCCACATAGTTGTACATGCCTCCAACGGTTCGTTACCAAGTCAGCTAACTTCCAAACTCCGAAAATTGAAAACCAAATAAGGACGTTGGAAACTTGTGGTCTTCGCCTAATGTGAAAATAAAAAATAAAAAGTTTGATGAGCAGAATATAAAAGTAAGTTGCATGACATTGAAAAAGAATTTAACATGCAGGCTTAAACAAGCCCCAAGTACTTCAATTGCAAACAGCTCAACATTTAAGAGAATTAACAAGGACAGGCTTATGATATCGAATTTCTCCAATATTTAAGAGCATTAACAAGGACAGCTCCATATTTACGGGCTTTTCAGCTTATAAACATGAGTATCAGATGGTACTACAATTCCGAATGATCATAGAATGAGCACCAAGGCCAACTACATTTGTGGTTGTTATTTTTATGCTATATATAGTTATACACTGCTTATCAGATCACCTCTTTGCGTATGCTAAAACAATAAGGAAATGACTAAAAAAATTGAGTGGGAAGAAATACCTGAGTGCGAAGCTTATATATCGTGGATAGACTTATTTTCTGATTACTATACCATCGATTAATATATACGGAATGTGAGCAATCTTAGGCCAGTCCTCTCCTTCCTCCCCGCGGCAACGAGGTTCCAGCAACGGACAGCGAGAAATTATCAGCCCTGAGAGGGAAGTGGGAAGCCTCTCTACCGAAAAGGATTGGAGCTGAGGGCAATCGTGAATCTGCATGCGTTCGAGAGAGCCGAGAAGTTGAAGGCCCCTTTCGTTGAGCGATTTCAGATTCGCCAGATCATAGATGCGGAGATTTGTAAGAGTGGGGGGCAGCAGCCCCTCCTCTGGGAACGACTCTAACACATCTTCAGATTCACCCCACAGTGAAAAGAATGTGAGAGAGGGTAGTGCTTGCAAACCCCAATCTCTTCGGCCACCAATAAGTTTCTTGCAATCCCCGACACAAAGTTTACCTAATTTGGAGGGCAAACCCCCTTCCGGAAAAGACTCAATTTCTGGACATTCGGAGAAACATAATGACTCAAGAGATGGGAGGAGGGTGTGCATCTGTTCTGGCAGAGACTTCAATTTCTTGAAATTCCAGATGTCCAGATTAGTTAATCCGGAGGGCAGACCTCCTTCCGGAAAAGACTCAATTTCTGGACAATGCCGTAACCATAATGACTTAAGAGAAGGCATTTGGCTGAGTGGTGGCAAGGAAACACAATTCTCGCATCTATCCAACTGTAACTGCACCATATTGCAAAATGATTTATCTCCTAACCAATTAGGAAATCTTGTGCCTCCATAGTTTGTAATCTCAAGGATCTTCAAGTTTGTGTGAGGCTCTAGGTTTTCAAGTACATCTCTTTCCTTCTGTGAATCCTCCGCAATGCTACCCCATTCCAATTTTAACTTTTCAAGGTGCTTTTTCTCCTTCAATGCTTCCAATGCGTCGTCGCCGCTTGTTACATTTTCCAAACCTGAGATGGTGATTTCTCCACCAAGACTATTAAGCTCTTTCAATCCATTGATACCTGACCCGCTGCACTTTCCCACTACAAAAGCAGTTAATTGTTGGAGATCTTTCAACCTACTTATAGTCACCGGCATCTCTTTTAGGCTGGTTCTGTTTAAATCAAGACGACGCAATGAAATTAGTTTTCCAAGATCTGCTGGTAAGGTTGTAAGAGAATGACAATCAGATAACAACAATGTTTCCAAATTATACATGGTACAGACTGATACAGGCAACTGAGCAATTTGACTGTAGGAGAGGTCTAAAAAGCGTAAATGTATCAGTTTGTCAATTGAATAAGGCAATTCCTCAAAACCATATCCCGACAAAGTTAGCAGCCGTAAACGTGGCATTCTTGAAATAATCTCATCCAACACACATTTGTGCAACCATGTAAAATAATTTTTACGGTATATTTGAAGGAAAGTCCTCAAACACTTAGCATCCTTAATTACCTTGAACTCATCAAGGCCATCAAGGTAAGGACTAACAAACGAGAAATGGCGTACAATCTCAGATTTACTGCATGGCTTGCCATCCTCTAGCCTATAACAAAAATCTCCCATCACATATTGAGCTAAATCATGAACAAGATCATGCATGACAAACAAAGAATTATGAGCACTTGATCTTTGAAAAAATGACCTTGAAACCAATTCGTGGAACCACTCATAACCTTCTTCTTCCACTCTCTTATTATTCTTTGGTTTCACCAAAAAACCTTGTGCCATCCAAATTGAGACTAATTCCTTCTTGTCAAATTCATAATCCTTAATAAATACGGAACAGAAAGCAAAACATCTTTTCAAATGGGAGGGGAGATAATGATAGCTTAATCTTAAGGCTGGAAGAATGTTGCTCTTCTCCTCCGATAATTCCCATATGGCGCTTTCCAGTATGTTGTTCCAATGCTTAACATCTCGTTGGGAGCGCAAAAGACCACCCAGTGTTTTTGCAACTAAAGGCAAGCCTTTACATTTTTTCACTATCTCCTTTCCAATCCTTTCAAGGTTAGGATGTTCATTGCAATCTCCCATCTCAAATGCATGTTGGGAAAACAACTCCCAACAATCTTCCTCTGATAATTCTTGCAAACGATGAATAGGAACTGTGCGCATTATAGATGCAACTCCGTCGTTGCGCGTTGTGACAATAATCTTACTCCCGCGTTCTCCAAATTTGAAAGGAGTCCTCAAGGCGTTCCAATTGTCACAGTTTTCGTTCCAAACATCATCCAATACAATAAGAAACTTTTTCCCACTCAACGATTCCTTCAGCTTGACCGCAAGCAAGTTTGGATCCTTTGTATCACAAGCCCTCTCAGTGACTGCCTCAACAATTGCTAGTGTGATCCTTGAAACATCAAATACGTCAGAGACACAAACCCATGCTTTCTTAGCAAAATGCGCATCCACTCTATCATCATTGTACAGAAGCTGAGCAAGGGTGGTCTTGCCCACCCCACCC
>BPLS01026218.1:0-14970 GCA_019656275.1 Rhododendron kiyosumense
GTAATTTTACCTTGTACACTGATCCAAATCCACCCTCTCCAAGCTTATTGTGTTCAGAAAAGTTATTGCTGGCCTTAGAGATCGTAGCCAAGTCAAAGAGTGGTAACTCTAGTTCTTCCTTCTGTCTCCCTCTTGTGTATGTGTAATCTCTACTGGACCTTCTTCTGGCTGCAAACAAGGGCAATGAAGAGGGAAACATTTATCTTTCTGAAATGTACTAAAAATTTTACAACTGCCCTTCTTGTTTTCTACTCTCATTGCAATAGTTTTGCTTGGAAACAAACGAGTCAGTGGCCAAAATTAAATGGTAGGAAAGACATAAGCTTGGAAAAAAAAGAAGACTTGCCTCTCAGCCTTTGTTTCCTCTTGCACATCCACAGGATCAGAGATAGACCAAGAAATAGCAAACCCCCAGTTACTACAGATGCAGCTATGGCTACTTTTTCCTTTTTCTTTGCGGTGGAGCCAGCATTGGTATCTTGATAAACATGCAAGTAACCCCATTAAAAGAGAAAAATATATTTGATAACAAGCTAGAGAAATTCCTAATTAATTATAGCAGCCCAAAGAAACAAAAATTTAAGTTGATATGGCGAAAACAAAGATGTCAAAAAACATAAGGAGAAGAAGAAATAGACACAAAAGCCTTACTGCCTTAGCTACTTGTGCTTTTTTCCAAGACAGGCAAAAGTACAAGGAGAAGAAGAAATAGATACAAAAGCCTTAACTACTTTTGCTTTTCTTAAGACTGCTGTGAGTAGTGTCCCTCTGTACTCTATAGGTTATGAACAAAACCATGAAAGCAGGATTACATGAAAGGATTGTTAATGATTTCACAAGAGTACTTTAGAACATGCTTTGGTACGGTTATCTATTCTCATAGATAGTGTGCGGTATTAAGAATCTAAGACTGTTTTAAGCTTTATCAATCATTGGTCTTTGCTTCAGGCGCCATCAAAGCTTAGTGCAGATGCCTCGCATATCAAATTTTCTCTTTCTGAAAATTGTTTTCACATGTCCCAAAGCATTTACAATGAAATCTAGAAAAGACACATCTTAAGACACGGTCATGCATCGAGGAAAATGGAGAAAATTTTTGGAAAAGAGAAACCTAATGTCTAATCATAGGTCTAAGTGTGGTTTAATTAGTTGCATGCGGTAGTTAGTTACATACCTAATTCTGAAGCAGCCATCCGAATGTAAAGATCTTGCCCATTTTCGTGGTACTCCCGTATATCAATCAGATCACCAAACCAGAGCAAGCACCCACTTCCTCCTCCTCTGATATCTAAACTCGTATAAGCAGTGCAATTGCACTTCTTCAAACACACCCTCTGGCATTCGTCTAGGCTCATGGTTACATTGAACCAGGAACCCTTTGTGTCTGGCAATTTCACCCCACTATACTGCACAAACACATCTCCCAAGCAGTCCAATTCCACCCTTCGAACGCACCCTTGGGACCAATCGGCCTTGTCCCAGTCTTGTGGAAAATTCGGCACAAACCCATTCAGGCACCAGCATGGAGGTGACCTATTTTGGGGACATTAGAGCCATATTAACCTTTCACATTCAAACAATTTGGAAGAGAATTTGTTCAGAAACATACAACTCCTACATTTACACCTTAGTGATATCAGGACTATGTTTAGATGCGGTGTTTGGGTATTATCTGATTTCTTACTTATGAGTTGTGTCAGAAGCATATGATGTGTTATCAGCTAAAGGAGCTCCTATCCAGCGGGTTTCCTGACAAGAACCTAGATGGACCTCGATAAAAACAACACCTAGGGGACGATTGTAATCTCAAGACAGGTCTAAAGTGGTTTCTCAAGACGGACTGAAGTCATAACCTGATCGTAATCTCACTGAAAACATAGTGGCAAGCTCACAACTATTAGACCCATCACCACAGTTGGTAACATATGACATACTTATTGTCATAAAACAACATACAACATAGCATATAAACGTCGTTACCATAACAAGATTACTCTCTACTGAACATTCTTGCTTACCAGGTGGTTCGAACCCTGCCAACCACACCTCAGTTTGTGTCCTGAGGTGTTTTCAAATGCCCCACAAAAACAAGATATGTGGCAATTGAAAATAAGTAATTTACACCCATTTCAAATACCCAATTCTCTAAATCTAAGTTATCTAACGTTCTTAAAATGGGAGAGGAAGTTTGATATTGTGTTATCTCTATGTGCCTGAGCTCAATGTAAGAAAATAATAGGTCCCAAACAATCAAAAACACTTTTAGTTTTTTTAACCTGTTAATATTACAGCTACCGTACATCCCACACAGTGCATAGTTGTCACAATTATCCGTTTGAGCTGACGAGTATAAGACCCAACCCCGGGTCCGGTCCACCCAAGTGAACCGCTGGATCAACCCACTCGGGTTCAAAACCAACTTCGTCACGACGGAAACATTCACCAGCTCAAAGTAATAGTACACCTCCTCCTGGTTAAAAACGAACCCGAATGTGTAAACCGGATTGGGTACCAGCATAATAAAACCGCTGAACCGAAGCCCATTCCACGGCCCAGACCGAAACAGTACCGTATCCCCACTCCTCAATATCAATTCCGGGTACCCCCTCAGTTCAAGCCGGTACGTGAAATTACCCGGAGCGGGGTCATCCGTGCTCCTCCACGATGTTAGGTACCGGTCCAGACCGGATTTCAAATTCCTCCCGAATTTCATCCCTGCTAGGAGATTATCCGTGGGAAAATCGAAACTTTCCCACCAGAAATTTTCCGGGTTAGTGCCATTTCCTTCTCTCACCACGAGATTTCCGGTGTCTAGTAATTGGGCAACAGGATTCTGAACCGGTCGTGATACATTCGACGACCAAATTATACTCCCACTGCTGTTAACAAGTTGGAGATTGCCTTCTTGGGTTAGTTGTAAAATGCCAAGTGAATCAGTTAGTGGGATTTCTCTATTGGCGACCCAAACAACTGTTCTGGTGGAGATTTTCTTGTACCATATTCCTAAGTACCAGTGGTAAGGCTTGCCGCTGGGAGTGAAGAACCCGAGCTCGGTGTTGCCGCCAGCGGAAACTACGGTGTCATTTACTCCGGTGGTTTGATTTGGGGTGATGGTGTCCGTTGGAGTGGTGGGGGGAATTGAGGTTGAAAAGATTGTGTAGCAGAGGAAAAGTGGTATAGCAAAGCCGCCCATTGATGTGTTTCAAACAGTTCTTTGGTTGATTTTCTAATTTAATCTACTTAAGGTAGGGGGAAGAAAATGCATGGAGCTGACTTCTTGTATCTTTCTTGGCAATTGGTTTGGTTAAATTCCAAGAAGTACACGAAGGGCAAGTAATCGAAATAAACTTGAGGTGGAAAACACAACGCTGACCACAAGTCTTCAAGCCGCGAAAGGTAATTCCATTTTTTCTCATGTTTTGTATGGAGATGATAAGCCTGAGAGGATGAGGAAAGTGACCTCTTAAATGCCGTGGGGCTATGGTAAGTGGACTGCGCAACCGAGTCAAGAGGGAAACAGCAGAAAACTACGGGCGCCGCCCAATTAAGAGAGGTTTTTCACTTTTTAATCTTCTTCCATTATTTACTTCACAGTTCACTTGCCTTTTGCTTTATTTCTTTCTAGTATTTCTTTTCTTGGTTTTTCTTTTAACGCTTAGTAGTCATTTGTTTTCCGATTTGTCAGTTGTTTGAGCCTCCGATAGCACTTGCAAACTATTAGCGATGGGACCCGGGAATCCTGTAAGGTGTTCCCTACAGGGGTTACATTATTTATTAACCCAAACTAGGCCGTAATAAAATTTGGCACTCACTACCTGGATTTCATTTTACAAGTTGGGAATCAGTTTAGTTTTTCACTTTTCAGGATGCTGGTCCAAGCCCGCCCTCTCCAAACTTAATGGTTGATTGGGAAGTTAATATGTAGGACTAGCGACTCAAGCCAAGTCAAACGATGCAGACATATGCTGGACAAGCCCTTATAATCTTTCATAAATTGGTCAATTTCTTGAAAGACTTTCAAGGTCGATAATCCATACCCAACCACCCCGCTCAAGTGGGAATGGGTAGCTGTAAATTCAGACATTCTGAGTTCGAAATTTGGTAACCTCTTGGGGCCAGACCGCAAGAGATAAATCTCTTGTGAATCTCCTAGTCCCAGCATGTATGACTTGTCTTTGACTAGATTGGAGAGAAGAATGGTTGAGGTACACATAAAGTGGCCCAGACACTCCTGACCGCCGAACCAAAAAAAAGAAAAATGGGTGGCTCAAACCAGTGACCGGTGAGAACTTTTTACCCATTACCAGTTCCCCTAGGATCCGTGAGATGGCTATTTAAAATGGGGGCTGTTGGATTGGATCCTACGGCTGGGACAGGAGTCCCACACAACCTCAAAAATCTGGGATCCCTGATGGGAACCAGAGTGGTCTTGGAAATGGCACACTTGTTGAAATCAAGCCACTGGTAGCCCAATACAGGACCAACCACGTAACTCGAGCTCAGCTTGTGTCTGGATCGTTAAAGGTCACTTGAGATGAGCTTGTTACGTAACAAACCATGTTTGAAAATATTTTTTAAACTTGTCTATGTTTCATCTACTCAGCTGCATTACAAAATCAAGCTACTAGAGTTCGGATTGTAATTAGCTCAGTTAAAACTCATTTGCAATTGGCTCATCTAATAAAGTTAGACTTTAACATGTTTTTTAACAATTGTTTGCTACAAGAGTTTTTTTTAAATTCGGACAATTGATTGCCGAGATGGACATGTGAGATTGTGCGCCTCCGTGAATAAGTTATTCTCTTTTTAGAAATACGTCATGCTTCATAGGTGTCCTAAAAGTCTTTGGTCAGCATCCTTTCTTTTGAGTGTTATGTAATGACTTGAATGAAGATGTTTTTCTGTTTTCTTGTAAGAGGCATTGCAAGCACAATTGTGTCAACCGCGAGAACAGTTCCTCAACCACAATGCAAGCACAAACCCAACAAGAACCACAACCATAGCTCAGATACACGACCACAATAACTAGAATCTCAAGTGGATTTCCAAGGACAAGAAGATGTATAAAATCTAATTTAGGCAAAAACATGTAAACAGCTAAAGATATAGACGTGGAAAAGAAAGATAAAGTGAGCTTAATCCCCACAGAGGTATGAAACATTATCGTGCTTCCAAAATTGAGATTGTCACATCATTCTCTGAACAAATTTGGGGGCATTTGTGTGAAGTTTGATCTAGTACACTCCTGTAGGTTGAAAATGCAGGTTGTTTTGGAGAGGGTAGAAGGACAAGTTCATTGCTGAGCATTGATACAACATGCTCATACAACAATGGACATGGTAGGTCTACCGGCTGCACTTTCTTGAACACAAAGCAGCCCTATGTTTCAGCAGCATATTTGTGAAAGATATATCTTGTAACATCGGATCTTTTAAGTCAAGTCCCCTGTTGTTCTTCCACAAGTCCCGTGCCTGTTTAAGTAATGTAAACATTAATTAGTACATCTCAATAAAAAAGAAAGTAAACAAAGCGGTAAAAATGGAAAAGAACTTAAGAATTTGAATGGAATTGTGTTAGCTCACTTATCCTAGAAGGTTAAGGGAGTGACTCTCATGGAAGGCTGTGTTCCTTTTGCCGCTTAGAATCTCTAACAATAATACTCCAAAGCTGAAGATATCAAATTTGACTGAGAAGAGACCTTCAAAGGCATATTCTGGTGACATATAGCCGCTGGATTTAAGTACAAAACAAATCATCTAAGGTAAATTTATACAGAAATAAGTTGTTTCGGTGCAAAGGAATGGAAGTGTTTGATGTTAGTTTGACTTGCTAAGTCTCAACGATTCTCTTTGTTGCTTGTAATCCGTTGCCACCGAATATTCTTGCCATCCCAAAATCGGATTTTGGGTTCGTGTCCTAGTGGATAATTCGTAACCTTGAATAATCATGAAGATAGAGATGCCCTTGAGCAATTCCATCGATAATTCTAAGGTGGAACTCCCAATTTAGTATCCCATGCTTGATTGGATCTATGTCAATTTACACAGAAAATTACAATTGGAACCATCAAGCCCGATCAAGTTTTGGACTATTCATAAGCATACGACAATCACAACCATGTCTGTAGACACTCTATTCTAGACTATCCAGATTAGTTTACTTACGGTCTTTGATTCCCCAATGATGATTAAGGTCAAGAACACCCCGAGGTTGTTGATGTGTTTGAGTTTTGAGCGTCAGCGTCCCAAACCTCATTCAAACCCTTTCAAAATCCACTTAAAACCCTTCAAAACAGAACCAAACGGCCTCAGCAAAACCCTACTTGCTTACGCCAGTAATCTGCTGGCGTGCACTGGGACACTGACACGTGTCGGTCATCGACTGTTGACTCAGTTACCACTAGCGCACGCTGGTATAGTGGTGGCGCACGCTAGTCAAATCATCACTATTCAACCACGTGCTCGAGACTTTGCAGCCACCTCAGTACAATGAACAGTCTCCTGATGATTACATTCGGGCAGGGGATGTTCCCCTCCCTCCTACTACAACCCTCAAGCCAAGTCCCATGCATTTAATGCATGGGGACTTCTCTCTCAAGGCTAACCAACTGGGTGCCCTTAACCCAGCTGGTTACTGCCCTCTTCAGTCTCCCCCTGGCCTATATATACCCCCCTTGCATTTATATGCAAGGGGTTACACTCATAAGAGCCATCTAAGTCTTACTCTATCCATTTTCTTGTGTTCTTGCTTTCTTTCTCATCCATTGGAAGAGCAAGCAAGGAAAACATTCCCATACACAACAACACACCTCTCATTCACCACCCATCCATCAAACCCCAAGTTCAAAGCTCAAATCCATCATCAAAACTCAATCCGAAAAGGTATACCACCTTTCGTTCTGCAATCTGTTCAGACCTCTGAGGGGAACTAGTAAGGCCCAGGCTGGTATCAATACCAGTCCTAGCCTTAAAACTGGTAAAATGCTAGAGATCGTATGAATTGATCATTGACGCATGCCAGTATAATCAAGTCGTACGCCAGTCATGGCAGTACGTGCACCACTGGCGTGGGGGTCATTGATCATTTGTTCCTTATTTGTGTTTTACTTTTATCACCTTACTGCATGATAATAACCAGTTTACAGCTTTCTGTATTTTAGAACAACGTAGTTATAGCATTTCAATACTTGCTTTTATTTGTTTTGGTGGGCCTCTGGGATCCCTTTGGTCATGTTCCAAAGCCCAGAAGATGCACAGCCAAGCATTGGACAAATGATGTGACTGGCGCACTGGGTCTCATGACTGGCGTACGGTAGTGCTATCAATTCCAATGGCTGGCTGGTCTGTCGTTTTCGTACCAAAAATATAATTTATAAAACAGGGAATTAACAATTATCCCGAAGAATAACAGTTAAGTCCGTGATCGTCCACGGAGAGTAAAAAGCTAAGTTGCAATACGTTCAATTGATTTCTAATTTAATTCTAAAAGGAAAAGGGTTTGGATTTGAGTTGATTTGATTAAACTAAAACTAAACTACAAAGTAGATCAAAGGAGTTGTAAACTGATGAGAGAATGGACTAGGGTTTCCGATTCAGTCTCCCCTTGTAACGCAATTATTTTGAAACCTAGGGTTCACATTCAACATTCAACCAGATCACCATAGGGTAGCAATTCCTATCGATAATCCCCAAAAATATAATCAAGATTTGTACTCCATATAGGTTATCTCAACACGGCACGGATCGTCTCATTGGATTTAACCACGGCACGATCCGTCTCACGTTGTATAATCTATCTCAAAGCCTATCTCAAAACATTCAAAATCATTGTATGACAGTGCTTGAAACAATGGATACAAACACATTCGAATATTAAAAACAATATAAACTCTCATAAAAAGTTATGAATCGACCAAGTCATACAATCAAGTTGAATATAAAACCCTAGAAATCAAACAATCATATTACTTGGAGAAGCATCCTCATCATCCTAGCCGGAGTGTTTAACCGATCATGGAGTGGTGTGCACTATGTGAAGTCGTGGCCACCGCCATGGCCTGTTGCTGCTTGGGAATCAGATAATCTCTCGAAAACGAAACCCTTGCTGCCTTTTTATACTCGATTTTCAGCCATGTGAACCTTTGTTATGTGTAGCTCTCGTCTGGCCCACTAATAATTTCCATCCAATAATACCAAGGCCTCCACGTAATCTTTCTTCTTGATGCAAAGTCAAACTCCAATTTCCAGCCAATTAAAGATTGGGCCACAATGGATTTTGACCAGGATAATATTAGGAAAGCCCATCAATTGCCAGGGGCTGGCATATTTATCATATTTTCCTCAATTTAGCTTCGAGTGTTATCCAACGGCTCTGAGAGTCCTGAAACATAATTAACAAGAATCAAACCCCAAGTAATGCACTAAATGGACATAACAAGCGTAAGTTAGGGGGTGTAAATAGGCATATTTACGCACCTATCACTGGCCCTTGCATGGTAGCTAGGCTCCAGTCTCTATATATTTTTCCACACTGTTTATGGGGTGTTCTGTCTATTTTCATGGCTTCAAGTCATTTCATATGTCTGTATCTGTGTATATGCCACTATATGAACTGTATATCCACAAAGGAAGAGATCCCAGCGATGCATTGTCTGGTCTCCATCTCAATCCCTCTGTTCGGAGCTCCCATGAACATCTCCCAAACAACCAGTTGCCCGCTGTCTGCAGACTATTCCATACACAATCTGATTCAATAACCGACACTCCTGTACATCTCAGGTCATGACTCCTCGTACTCCAGTGCCCTTCCTGTATGTCTCCGCAACTGTTGCTTTACCTGTTCACTGTCACAAAAACTCATACTACTTGTCTCGTACCAAACATCAGCTCCATCTGTTTGTACTCTCTACAAGCATGTATTGGTTGCCCATCATCATCCTCATGCAGCCCAAATCACAACTGCAACTGCCGATGATAGGTCTTCAAACCCGATTGAACCAGATTGCTTCTGATCACTATTAATCATCTCCGCAAACTATCGCTCTAGTAAGTGCCTGTGTCACTACCAACCCGAGTGTATCCTTGCTCACTAGTTTTGCGCATGTTTGCCCTGATCAACCTCTGATCCCTATAAGTCTGCTCCGTCAATCGTCATTTCCGCCACTTTCCATCAACTCCATGCACTCACGTCAGCTCTCCCTGGGTCTCCTCCCTGCCACTTGTCCATCCTCGTTCCATTCCTGGCTTTCCCCAGCATCTAGGATCTCCATTGGAATCGATCTATCACTCCAATAAGCGCATGTGTCATTACCAGACGAGCAACCTAGCCACCTATGTCATCACCAGATGAGCAACCTAGCCCGAATGTAATGTATCCCTGCTTACTAACTCTGCAAAAAATCACCCCGAACATCCATGCTGTTCAAACAAGCCTCCTCGCAACCTAAACCACCTCCAAACACGTGTTTTCATGATCCACTAAGCGCTCGCATCAGCCTAGGAGCCTCCAAATTGAAAACAGAGTGTGCAATTGCGTCCGGAACGTCGAGATAGTCAAAATTGACTACTCATACGCAAAAAACGGAGTCCGAACGGCTCCGAAAAACACGAAAAACCAATCTATAATATTCCCAAAATATTCCTGTTTGACCAGGCAGTTTGACCGTTGACCCGTTGACCATTGACCAGTCACGTCATCGTCGACTGGATGACGTGGCACGCATGGACCCATTTCTGCTGACGTGGCATTGCCACGTGTCCGATGACGTGATTGCTGACTCATCGCCTAGTCAGCGTTGACCGCCTCCGTGGCATTGACCACACACGCCTAGCATGTGCCCAACATGTGTTGGCGTGTGCCAAACACTGTTCGCGTGTGTGCAACACACGCCTCGCGTAGATCTGACACGCCTTTTGTTCCAGTCGTGCGTACGGCTCACCCCGGCGTTGTTGGGTGATTTTTCGACCACTCCCGAGCTCGTCTCGATGAGATGAACACAACCTTGTGCTCCAATCTTGCATCCGACAACTCTTAGTACGAACCACCCTTGAACTGCAACTCCGCCACTTTGCTGCCGCCTTCGACCGGCTATTGCCGCCACCTCCGAGCTCCTCCGGCGACGTGCTACCCTAATCAGTGATCGTCTCCTCAAGCTGAACACAACCCAGTGCTCAAAACTCGTCTTTGATCATCCACGACCTCGAGCTTTTCAAAACAGCCTCTCTGCCCGTCGCTGACTCCGCCCACTATTATCGAATGGCCTGTGCAACCTCCTCGGGTAACAAAACACAAGGTTTGTGAGCAACCTTTTTTTTCAGAAATCGAACCCGTGGTTTTTCCAGTGACCCTCTTCTTCAACCCCGCTTTGATACCAATTGTTTGGACCGAAAGGGACACCACACACACAAACCCACACAGTGATTTCAGAGAAAAACTCTCTTTGATTATATATTCACACTATATACATTAAAGATGAAAAAACTCTCCGGAAACCACACGCCGGTTCCTCTCCGGGAGGCCACAACTCGGCCCCCCATGCTCGCCTCATCTTCTCCCTCACATTATATCACACACTAACCCTAATAGAGTTTACAACTATATATAAGGGACTTCAGGGGTAAATACGCTCAACACCCAATACTAAGGGTGTTACACAAAATAATCCCACCACTATAAGTGGATCCCAACAAATCCATCTTCTCCACCCTCCTGGCAACTCAAAGGCGTCCTCCGAACACAACCATATGACCAATCATGAAGTTCCCACTCTTTTGGGTTCTTTGACACAAATTTAACCAAATACCCACACAATGGGAAGTTATTAATGCTGCAGATACCATACGCGGCACAGGACGCGTACATGTCACAGCGCTAGCCTTCGGTACAGTACTCCCCATAGCGACCCAACTGCGGGTTTGATCAACCCATGCCCATAGCGTCATATATCCTTCATGACTCAACACGGACCTCGTAACAACTGTGGTGTTAGTAAGCTGAGCCTCCTCCATATTGATGTCATAGTTGAATCTGACATCATAATTGAATCTGGAAATCGGGTTTGGGTTCAGAATTCCACTAAACTTGAGACCATTCCATGGTCCCATACAAGTCAGTAGCACGACTCCTCAGAAACATTTGTGGGTATCCTTGAGTATCAACCACGAATGTAAATACAACTTGACCTGAATCATCATCACTCTTCCACGAAGAAAAGAACCATTCTTGACCGGTTAACAAGTTCTTTCCAGGCTTCATCCCCGGTAAAAGCATGTTCCCTGGGTAATCAAAACTCTGCCACAAGAAATTCTCTGCTTTCATTTCGTCGTCTGCATTTCTCACAACCATATTACCCGAATCGAAAAGTTGCACAACCGGATAATGCGCTGTTCTCGATGTGTTAGTAGAACACATGGTGTCATTAGTGCCATTCACAAGGACAAGAATTCCTGGACTCGTGAGCTTTAATTAACACACCAGCTGTGTCAAAGAGTGGGGATTCTCTATTGGCAACCCATACCACAGTCATAATTGGTATCTTCTTGTACCATATTCCCATATACTGATTCGTGGAATTTCCTGGGCTGAAAAAACCCAGTTCGAAGATTCCACCCGATGAAACTATGGTCTCGCCATCTGCAAGTGACTTTGTTGTAATCATGGTGTCTGCACCATTGGAGGTAATTAAGATGGAAAATACTATTAGAGACAATATGCAAAGAGGTATGACAAATCCTGCCATTGCTGGCTTCAGAAATTACTTGTGCTTCTATCTGTTTGTGTGGTAGTTTTTAGCTACTTAATTCTGACCAAATTCAAGAGTTCTAACATTTAACCTTTTCATCCTTTTTATGATTGGTTTGGTGAGAGACTTTTCAACAATGATGTTTGACCCAAAAGAGCCTTGTTGAAGCCCACCCTCTTTTTGGTCAGCTTATCCAAGTTATAGGTAGGAGGACAAGCGACTAAAGCCAAGTCAAACAATACATTGCAGTTTTAGGCTCCGCTTGTTTCGATGTAAAATGTTTTACAATGTAAAAATTTTTTTAGAAAACAAATTTCAAACTTTTATTTTCCCGTGTTTGGTTGGCACTTGAAAATATATTCAGAAATCAACAAAATAGTGTACAGAGAGAGATGGGGAGCTTAAACAATGGAGAGATATGAGATTATTGGAATTGAAAGTTGGTTAGGACTGACGATCGAGGAAACTAAGTAATGAGAATTGCAATAGAAGGCAGCGGATTCATTTCAGAAAATAACTTACGGAATATTTAAGGGTAAGTCATTTTCATCCAATTGATGGAAAATGTTTTACATGTAAAATGTTTTCCTTATTCTTTACACAATCAAACACCAGAAAATAGGTAAAACATTTTACCGGAAAATATTTTACGTCCAAACAAACGGAGCCTTAATCTTTAAAATTGGTTTCTTTACAGACTGTCAAAGTCGATGACCCCAAAACCCTGCATGTTGGATTGTGTACAATTACATCAAACAAAGCACTTGTAGAAGTCAAGCCACTAGTAGCCCAATATTATCGGACAACCAAGCAACTCAAGCTCAACTTGCGTCCTGATCGTTAAAGGTCATTTGAGATGAGCTTGCTACATAAACAAACCAAGCTGGAACATATGTTTTAAGCTTGTTTATGTTTTAACATCTAGCTCCAACAATACACTGCTTGACTTGATAAGCGTAATACTGCATAAAAAAATCAAAGTTACTAGAGTTCGAATCGTAATTATTTCAATTAGAATTCTTTCAAAATAGGCTCAACTAATAAAGTTAGACTTGAAATTTTTTTTGCTTCTGATGCCAAATTTGGAAATACTCTCACTCTACACAGGCAGCCCTACTGCCCCTACTCGAAACTGATATGATTAGGAGTTACTCTTGATAGGAACAGTAGCAATGTTAGGAATACCAGTGCCGAAAGATTCGCCATTCGGCTACATGACGCCAAATCATCAGTGTATAAATGTATGTACTTAAGGCACCGAATGGAAGCGAGTGTGTGAATTGTAGAGAGCCGAATCTGATAGGAATGGTGGCGGGGTGGGTGGTTTTTTGTAACCACCGAGGAACATCAGGACAATCCTTGGCTCTGGAGCAACTGGTGAAGAAAACACCCAACATGGGGTTCACAGAATTTCCAGACCACAACTATTCTCCTAAAGCGTGTTCACCAATTTTGCTTTCATTAAAACGTGTTTAGCGACAACACTTCTAACTTAATACACTTTAGACCATCCCATCCCCAAATTCGATCCAAGCATCCAACTAATAGGCTTCGTTTAGTATGAAAATGAGCAAATTCAGATGTAAATATACATTTCAATAAATAGTACTCAGATGGTTCAGAAATAATATAGTTGTAAATTGGAGTGAGAAAAAATAGCCTTGTAAAATTTGAGTCTCTTCGATTTGGAGAAACATCTTTATGAAATTCAATTTAATTTAATATAACTGTCTGGATGAACAATAATACCGCCAGGATGAGGGGAAAAAACCCAAAAACATCTGTATGAAATTCAATTTAATATAACTGTCTGGATGATCAAAAATACCACCAGGATGAGGGGGAAAAAAAAAAAAAAAACCCATCAACTAGCCAAATCAACTCAACCCGAGCCAACCCGCTCCGGCACGTGCAATGAGGGAGGATGTACAAGTTCAGTTGGACGTACGGGAGATGAGCTATGAGTGGTGGATTGGGTTGACTGCAGGTCTCTTAACCCGGATGAACCCGGTCTCATCCGCTACAAATTTGTGTTGAAGAATACCATGCACATTAATACTAAACTTTTAAAATGTATTTTTTTGTTTATGGTGTTGAACTTGCTCTGTAACATACCCTGTGCAGTGACCTAAAGAGTTGTTTGTTTCTCTTGTTTAAATGACCATTATTAATTCTGTACTACTCTCGTTTTTTCTTATCTAAATTTCAATTTTTTTTCTTTCTCTAGAAATTTGTCGCGTGCTTTAATCTGCGGTTTGAAACTGCCAAAAAACTTGGTCGAATCGTTGACTTTGAGACTCTGTGTTGGTTGCTGAGTGAAAAACTATTCAACCCAAAAATTCAACTTAATTGAGAATTTGTCTCATCACCTGCCGGAAATGAAACAAGGTTGATATCGAACATTAATCCTGGGGATGTTGAATTTCATGTTTTTAGCTGGAAATGAAATGTGGTTAATGTTTATGATGGGCAGTATGCCAAGGGATTGCACTCAACATCCACGCATACTTGATCGAAAAGGCTCGTGCTTTTGAATTCACAGGATCTCTAGAATCAACCGGCTTACAAGATGCCAACATGAGAGCAGCCTTCTATCGAGCTTCCATCACTGTGATGCTCACTTCATTGGCTAAATATTTCCTGATGTCCACCGTAGAAAACTGAACAAAGCTGAACAAAACAGGAGCCTTCTGTTTTCACGTCATGAGAACAGAACAAATCTGAACTTTTGTGTATAGCAGCATCTCACCGGCCCCTTGACGTTTATGTTGGATCTACCCTTGTCAGAAGGGTATGTTCCGAGATGTGTCCGTAAAGTATTGTTCGAGGAAATAGTGCCGCTACGTAGGGGAAAAGGCATCAAACACTGAGGAAAGTTGCAACTAAATGAGCTTGAATGCAGGGTATGTTTGATCGGCATAGTCTAGTGAGAGTGATTGTTGTTCTACTTGGGTATTGGTACAACATGGGTACATCGGTATGGTGAAACCTTAAGAAAGTAGAGTATGAGTACGGTTGTGGTTGCGGTACGGCAATAACAAATGTATTTTTGTAATATAGAGCGATGTATTACATGATACACGTAATAATTACGCTTCAAATAAAGAGAATAGCTAAATGACTTGTGTAATTGAGAATCCAACTTCATATAACTATTTACCACGAAACTTAAGGTACAAATCAAAGTTTAATGTCATTCTAGATTAAAATGTGTATTCTAGAATCATGCT
>BPLS01026227.1:157-19509 GCA_019656275.1 Rhododendron kiyosumense
TAGTAATAGCAATTGGAAATATAGCAACACAATATCTCAAGGTTGGCTACCTTCCATAATTTACGTAGGAATATATAATTGCTACCTTTCATAATCTTCCTAATTTACCTTCCATTTAACAGTTTTAAAAAGATTCATACTTATGTATAACTAAATAATTGTGGAATGTAATAGGAAAGAAGAAAAAGATGTCTCCATTTAACAATTTCAAAAAGATTCCTCCGTAAATTTTGGAAAAAAATTAGCAGTGTACATTATTTGGCCCAATTATGAACTATGTAAATTATGGGTGTATATCAGTTATCAAAGGAAATCATTTTTAATGTTAGCAATAGGTCAACATATAATTTGGAAGTTTGGAAAACATTTACTTTACTGTAGATTTATACATTAGGAAATATTCATTCGATCCGACGGCTACAAAGTTAATAGGAAGTATGATCGTACGGTTGTAGAGGGTGCTCTGTTTGTATGAATAGACATTTTAGTAGAAGACCGCTCTGTTTTATAATATAGATATTATCCACATTCTCACAAATTTAAGTGAAGTTATTTTTTTTATTTTTTACTTTGACTACTCATGAACAATTTAGTACCGACAATATGAAAAAGTATGAAAGAAAAATGAAATTATGTGTCAAAAATACAAAATTTTAGTGCATTTTTCGAGTCCAAGGGTTCACTTGAACCCCTCAACACTATGTGGAGTCACCCCTGGTCCATACAGAGCTTTGTTGTGGCTTTAGTTGGGACCCTCGCAAATGGGCGCTGAAATTGGTCCACAGCATTAGACAAAAGGTACATAAATTGGTTCGGACACCTAAGTCGTCAAAACAATACGCATCGGCCATGTGATAGTCCGATGGCTACTTGGAATTTTTCCAACCTAATCTCATGGGCTTGCTTCTTTAATTACTCCTTCTATCATTTCATATTTTCATTGTTGTCTTTGAGTGAGCTTGTCATAGTAGGGACATGAATAGATGAATTACATCCAGAAACAGAAACAGAAGGGGGAAAAAGTGAAAGATTTAAAAAATATTTTTTTGGCATGAAAGGAGAACACCTCACTAAAATAGGAAATTTTGAACTACTACAAATTAGCTGGAAGAACAAAACCAAGAACTAGAAAAGAATATTGGAACTTGGAAGGAAGGAAAGATACCACCAAACTACATAAACAAGAACCCAAAAAATTGAAAGCTTGGTGAAACAGGAAGTGAGATGCATCCACCTTTACTCTCTCCGTTCCATTTTTATTTGCTTCTTTAAGACTAGACGCGTCGTTTTGATCTAAAAATAGGTACTTGTGAAAATAATTTTTTGATCTATTTTGCACAGTTCAAAAGTACTCTTTCAAATCTTTTGTAAGGCACAAAAATAATTTTGAAAATTTCTGCGCGATGTATATTTTTTAAAATTAAAATGACACGGTCTATTGTAAAAAGCAAACAAAATGCGACATAGATTGTACTTTTCTTAGCACCGGAGATTTCAAAAAACAGGAGATCAACCTGTCGACCTGATGCAGTGATGCCACCACAATTCATAGAAACCCTAATGCCACCACAAAGACCTCCGAAATATAATTATACTAGTAGAAAACACGAAGGCATCTAAGGAAAAACTAGAAACACACACTCTTACTGCTAATGGAGAGATCGGGGTTCAGCGCAATCTTCTCATGTGACGCAAAATAGAACTCAGTATGGTCTGGTTCAACGTTCGAAATAGTTCACTTTGTAGGTATTTATGCTTATGCTATCTATGCAAAAAAAAGTACGATGATCAGCCAATTACCCTCATCGTAATATAACCGATTTAACCGTTGAACCAAAAAGAAAAAAATTGAAGTAAGAATTCCTTCTCATGCTACACCTTCCCAAAATAAATCAAAGAAAATTTTAATGGTGAGAGATATCTTTCAATACCGAATTACACATGCCTTGAACCAATATCAGAACCCCACACGGCCCTTTAGGTAAAGCTCACTTATCAATTCCTATGTATTTTTTTTGCTAAGCTAAAAAGGGTGGAGGTGGACGAGGGGGCAACCAGACATAGCAACCCTCCACTGGGCGCGATCATACGGACTCTCGACCCGCGTCGGATCTCAAAAGATACCAAAGAGCCATAGCAAATACCACCCCACAAGGGCTAGCGGGTCAAAGCTAGTCTGCCCAGAAAGACCAAATTCGAGAGGGCTTCGTTAGCACAATTCAAACTCGTCCTGGCTCACCCAAACCCAATAGGAGGAGTAAGCATTGACCAACTGGGCTACCACCCCTGGTGGTCATTTCCTGTGGATTAGTCGTGTTGGTAGCCATTCAAAACAAGAAACAGGACCCAGAAAGGTGGGCTTTTCTTTTATAGTTGTGGGCTTTTGTTTAACTCACTGCCCTGGAACTGGCTTAGCTTACTTTTCCAATACATCTAAGGAAAAGTATCATGAAACACAACTGGAAATAATGTTCATCTCGTATAGTAATAGTAGGATTTTGCCTATCCAAAAAAAATAATAGTAAGTAGGAGTTTTCTAACATGATGATAGATATTAATAATGTTCATCTCTTTAGGGTTTTCTTTGAACTCTAATGTGTGACAAAATTAATTAACCAGTTTCCCTGTCCAATTCAAAAAGTCTATGGACACAACCCGAACACAATTGGGTCTGGAACCGTTCGATACAAGTGGGACCAGGTGCATCAAACGGCTCTGAGAACTGTTGTGTCGGTAGCATTGTTCTTTCCAATTCCGGGTGGTGTTATATTCCTGCATGATCTATTCTCTAAAAGTGGTCCCTCACTGGGAATCAAAACACTTAACAATCAACAGGATACATTCCAAGCATTTCCTTCTCCATGCCCACCATTTCTGCAAATACAACCCTGCCGTCAACAGGAAACAGGAAAAATCTGAAAAACAAACTCCATCATCCTGGTTGAATTGAGTGGACAAATAACAAATATGATGATTTTACACCATATACTTTTCTGGTATGTTTTCCACCCTCTCTTATTTTGTAACCCCACACTTCTTTATTCCTTTTGTGCAAAACAAATAATATTGTCCATTGATCGGACCAGAGAGGGGATTAATTGATGTGCTCCTAAACTGGCCCGAACCAAACAACCTTATCGTCGAACCAAAGGAAATAATATTGTCCTTTCAAGTGTGGATTCTTTTCAGATATGAAAGGACAATGGTGTAAATTCACATGCAAGAAGGTTTTTTTTTTTCCATGGTAAGAAGCCCTTTCCATTAAGAGTCCCAACAAAGTACAGACAAAAGTCCAGCAAAAGACTTTACACAGCAACCTAGAGTCCTAGAGGCCTTACAAGGCCTAAAAACCAAACAAAAAAACACAAAAGAACTCAGGCCATGTCCAAGCCAATACAGACCAAAACGAAGACAGAGAACAAACTACATATGAGACTCTATAAACCATCCCAGGAGCTGCAATTACCCTCCAAGATATCATAGAATCTCTTGTATCAGTACAGATCTTGGCCCCAAGTGTCACATGTCATCCCGCCAGATGACATCATTCCGCTTTTAGAAACGGATATGCGAGGCGTTGCTTTTGAGAGATTTTAGTTGTTTTTATTTCCAGTGTACCAAAAAAAAAAAAAGATCTTGGCCCCAAGAGAGCATGAATCCAAAGGCTTCTGCTGAAGAATTTTCCTGTTTCTCTCACACCAGACGTGATAAACAGTAGCAACCAAGGACAGTTTAAGAACAGTTCTCCTAAAGCTCTTTTTTTGTTTCTTTTGTTTGTACTTCCATTTGTGGATTCTTTTAGACATGAAAGACGATGGTGCAAAATTCACATGCAAAAAGACCAAAAAAAAAAAGAGTGCGGCCATAATGACCCATACTTTTGCAGTTAACCCATTCACAGTCTATTAGCTAGGTTGTCAATAATGCAAGAACAATACAAAAAGATACAGTTTCTAATGCACTTTTAACATTTTTCAAGGCACTTTTAACACACTAAAACTTTTTTTTTTTGTTGCACTTTTCCTGTTTTATTGACGGTCCATTGGGCTGTTATTAGCATTTTCCATCCTTTTTTGCTACTTAATGTCACTCACATTATTAGAAACCTGACCTTGGCAGCAATAAGGTTGCTTGGAAAAAGCCCAAATAAGATGACGCCAAAGATAAAAGACTCTCATTCTCATACCTGAACCAGAAAATAGCAGGAGCGAATGATGGAATTCGGTTACTAAGATCCGAACGCTAAACAAATGGAGTAGTGCAGTACAGGCCGTCGGCAATGTCATGCACACAGCATAAATTACTGTAATACACGGTGCAATGCAACGCAAAACAGAACTTTCGTACAAAGGAAAGATGCATCCAAAAAGGGTACGACTGCGTACTATTGTAGTACATGAAAAATTAAGGACAGAAAGAAAATGCAGCAATTAGTATCGGATGCAGACTAATGCAGTTTTATTTCACACTCTCAGTAACAAGTATTGGAAACATACATGTATCGATGTTATTTTCTAGTCTCTACTACTAGTTTTGGTGGAGTATCAACATAAAGCTTCTTTATGCAAAGAAAATGTTCTCTCTGTACGATACTGCACGAACCAACTTTCTTTGTCATCATCACTTACTACTGCTACTATCACACCCATTGATCCCCCCAGTCATGGCGCTCATATAAACTTCCTCCCTCATCTCCTCCTCTGCAACAACCTCTCTCTCTCTCTCTCTCTCTCTCTCTCTCTCTCTCTCTCTCTCAAATGGCTTTTCAATTCAGTTTCATTCTTGCTTTGTCACTTCTTTCTCTATTCAACCCTTTTCAAGCAGCTACAACAGCCAACCAGTCTCAATTCTTTACTCTCGTGAGAAACTCTCTCAAAGGAAACCTCTTGTCTTATTGGAACAACACCAGTACTGGATTCACACCCTTTTGCAGCTACACCGGTATCGGCTGCAACAAGAATGGGGACGTGGTGAGCATCGACCTCTCCGCTCAGTCCCTTTCCGGCCACTTCCCTGACGACGTGTGCTCCTACCTCCCTCAGCTCCGTATTCTCCGCCTCGGCCTCAACAACCTCCATGGCAATTTCCCAAGCAGTATCACCAACTGCTCTCTCTTAGAACAACTCAATATGAGCTCCACATACCTCACAGGAAAGCTGCCGGATTTTTCCCCATTGACCTCTCTCAGGTTACTTGAATCTCAAACAACCATTTTATTCATTCTAAACTGTATCATTTTTGTGGCGCTCAAATTTCTTCCCAACATTCTTATGTATGCAAGTGTCCTGGTTAGTTTTTTTTGGATAACATGGAAATCTCGTCATCTTTCAAAATTTCCACATGATCTAATGACCAAAAATTCGCCACAACAATGGTGTAGATAGATATAGATATAGAGGATTTTGAGGGGATTTCAGTGGCGTTAATATTTATGATTTCAAAGTCTTGAAAGTTGTAAAATCTGTTTGTGTGGTGATCTGACAGTTTGCCAAATACTTTTTGCTATTGCCCTCTCTCAGGTTACTTGACTTCTCCTACAACCATTTCACCGGTGATTTCCCTCTCTCTGTCACCAACCTAACAAATCTTGAGGTTCTAAACTTCAATGAAAACGGAGGTTTCAACTTGTGGGAATTGCCGGAGAATATTTCAGGGCTGAAAAAACTCAATACCATGGTCTTGACAACGTGCATGGTACGCGGGTTTATCCCAAGATCACTAGGAAACATGACATCACTGAGTGATCTGGAATTGAGTGGGAATTTCCTAGTGGGTCGGATTCCCATAGAGCTTGGGTTGCTAAAGAACTTGAAGCAACTCGAGCTTTACTACAACCAACAACTTGAGGGGGAAATACCTGAGGAGCTTGGAAATCTCACAGAGCTCATAGACCTGGACATGTCTGTGAACAAGTTAAGTGGAAACATCCCGGAATCTATATGGCGACTTCCAAAGCTTCAAGTGTTGCAGCTTTACAACAATACCCTCATTGGAGAAATCCCTGAGGCTATTGAAAGCTCGACAACTCTGACAACGTTGTCACTCTACGACAACTTCTTGACAGGAGAAGTTCCTAAAGGCCTTGGGCGATCATCACCCTTGGTTGTTTTGGAATTGTCCGAAAATCGACTTTCTGGAGAGCTCCCAGCAGAGGCATGCAACGGAGGTAAATTGCTTTACTTTCTTGTCTTGGGAAATAGTTTTTCTGGGAGACTACCGGAAAATTATGCAAGGTGCGAGTCTCTGATACGGTTTCGAGTTAGTTATAACCGTTTGGAGGGAACCATACCAGAAGGGCTTCTTGCTCTTCCCCATGTCTCAATCCTTGATATGGGTTACAACCGTTTGAATGGATCTGTTCCCAGGTCAATTGGAAATGCCAAGAACTTATCGGAACTTTTCATACAGAGTAATGGGATTTCAGGTGTCCTGCCTCCAGAAATCTCTCAAGCTGTCAATCTAGTCAAGATTGATCTCAGCAACAATCTCTTGTCTGGTCCCATACCTTCTGAAATTGGCAACCTAAGAAAGCTAAATTCATTGATGTTGCAAGGTAACAAGTTCAATTCATCCATCCCAGATTCTCTTTCTTCACTAAAATCTCTAAATGTCCTTGATCTCTCCAACAATCACTTGATGGGGAGTATTCCAGAGAGTCTATGTGAATTGCTCCCAAACTCGATGAACTTTTCCGACAATCTACTTTCTGGTCCAATTCCTCTTCCATTTATAAAGGGCGGATTAGTAGAAAGTTTTTCAGGTAACCCAGGTCTCTGTGTGTCAGTCTACCTTAGTTCATCACATTTAAACTTCCCCATGTGTTCACGGTCTTCTAACCGAAAGAAAATAAATGTTATCTGGGTAATCACGATATCAGTGGCGATTATGAGTGTTGGAATTCTTTTGTATATAAAGAGACAGGTGTGTAAGGAAAATTCCATGATGGAGCGCGATGAGACTTCCTCGTCCTCATTTTTCTCATATGATGTGAAAAGCTTCCATCGAATAAGCTTTGATCAACGTGAAATTGCTGAAGCCATGATTGATAAGAACATAGTGGGGCAGGGAGGATCTGGGACGGTGTACAAGATTCAGTTAAGCAATGGAGAAGTTGTCGCTGTGAAGAAACTGTGGACTCGAAGTACAAAGGACTTTGCTTTAGAGGATCGGTTGGATTTGGACAAGGAGTTGAAAACTGAGGTTGAGACTCTGGGAAGCATAAGGCACAAGAACATTGTCAAGTTGTACTCCTACTTCTCGCGTTTGGATTGCAGCTTGTTGGTTTACGAGTACATGCCTAACGGGAACCTTTGGGATGCACTTCACAACGGAAAAATCCTTTTGCATTGGCCCACCCGCCATCAGATTGCACTGGGGGTTGCTCAGGGTTTGGCCTACCTCCACCATGATCTGAAGCAACCTATCATTCATAGAGACATCAAGTCGACCAATATTTTGTTGGATATCAATTACAAACCAAAGGTCGCGGATTTTGGCATAGCCAAAGTGTTGCAAGCAAGAGGAGGGAAAGATTCCACCACTACTGTCATTGCAGGGACTTATGGATACATGGCTCCAGGTTCTTTCCTGGTCCAACTCTGTTCTGATTTGATTACATGTTTATTTACATATACCTTATGCAAAGATGGACACATCTTGTTATTTGTTAATTGCCTTTATGGTTAAGTTGATTCACGATCCTTTGCGCACATATCATGTGTTACACTGGTATGTTATTCATTGTTGTGCCTTTTAGGTCCCAGCTATCTCTTGAGAGTTGAGAAGAATATAAAATCTTTATTTTGATTGTTTTTCCTCTCTACTGACTACCGTAGCCATAGACACACTGTGGAACCACTATATCTTGTGTGGGTTGATTATTTTGTCTTTCGATTCGTCTGGTTTGTTGCACGAGGAAAGTCCACTTTCACCCCCTGTGGTTATCGCCATGTGCGGATACCCCCTTGTGGTTTAAAATTGACCACATAACCTACTTGTGGTTTTGAAAATGTGCGGATAGACCCCCTACCGTCAAATTTTCCATCCATATTAACGGACACAACATTAAAAGACCGTTATACCCCCATCACGTCCCTTGATTCTTTATTTTTTTTAAATCTAACCACAGCATCCTGTATACCAAAAATTGAATCTAAACCGTTGATATTGTAAATTTTGACGAGTACTACGTCTATGCCAAAATTCAAGTCAATCAAAAAATGAAAAACTCATGGTCAAATCGATTTTGTTATGAAATTAAAATTTCAAATTTGAATTTACTAAAAATTAGATCACTGGGTTATTGATGCCTGATCGAGATGATTTTTTACAGAGATACTCTATTCTTTATTTAATACATTATGAACGACTCGGATTACATTCTAGAGACGTGTGAGATACACCTCCGTTAATATAGATGGAAAACATAACGGCAGGGGGTCTATCCGCGCATTTTCAAAACCACAGGTAGGTTATGTGGTCAGTTTTAAACCACAAGGGGGGTATCCGCACATGACGATAACCACAGGGGGTGAAAGTGGACTTTCCTCTTGTTGCACAGCAGTTGTACAATATTTGATTATCGACAAAGTTTCTTTTAGCAATTGCACCTAACATTCCAATAAGTGTTTTTTGTTTTGTTTCATTAACTAGTATTTTTTGTTAAAAAGGTGTTCCAAAGAGTTCTGCTTAACATATTGTAAAATGGCATCCATCACAAAAACAAAACACATACGTACACTTTTGATCTGCTTTTAATCTTCATCTGTTTCATTGTCCAAACAGTTATTCATATTTCTATGTGTTCATCAACTCCATTTTTGTTAACTATGTGACAGAATACGCATACACTGCAAAGGCAACGACCAAGTGTGACGTCTACAGTTTTGGAGTCGTATTGATGGAACTAGTAACTGGAAGGAAGCCAGTGGAGGCAGAGTTTGGAGAGGACAAGAACATCATATATTGGGTTTCAACCAAAGTGGAGACCAAAGAAGGAACTATTGAAGTTTTAGACAAACAACTATCCGGGGCATTCAAAGACGAGATGATTAAGGTGCTCAAGATTGCCACCCGTTGCACGTATAGATCACCCAGCCATCGCCCAACGATAAGTGAGGTGGTTCAGTTGCTCATCGAGGCGGATCCGTACGGGTGCGATATTTGCAAGTCTTCAAATAAGACTAGAGAATCAGCAGATGTTACCAAGACACAGAGTTGAACTGATATATGATTACACAGGAGATGTTGAGGGGTTTAACGTGTCCTATAGCATTTGTGGAATAGTATTAGCACTTAAACTATAGAGACAATGAACTATTGACCTTGTTTGTTTTTCCCATGAAAAAGTAGTATGCTAGATTTATACTTTCTTTTCTGCAGACATATGTTTCTGCTTTTCTCCTTGGCATATTGTAAAAAGATTTTGAGGAACTGCTTAATGTGAATGCGTAGCATCTGATATATTTAAGATCTACGGGAAATAGGCCTTTTTGTTCTGAGCAGTGTTCTAAAAATAGGAATTAATGTTGGCGGGCCTATCCGACTAATTACTATGCGCCAATTACTAATTGCTATGGGCCGATTACTTGGCCTTGAAGCTCGAAGATTGCCGACCGCCCGACTAGTGCCTAGTGACTTTTAGAATTATGCTTTTTTTCCCTATGAGACTTCTTTTTGGCATCAAAGGTGGGTACCTGATTCTGAAATTTAAAGTTTTGAGTGTGATTTGTTTTTGGAGGGCCATATTTAGCTTAGAATCCATTCGATAAAGATTGGTCAGCATTTTTGTATCTATGTAGCCTATAGGGACAACGGAGAAAGCATAACCCTTTTTTCCCCCTTTATCTTGGTTCCTTTTTCTCCTTTCCAAGTGTGATTTGTTTAGGTTGAAAAGGATGTGCAACAGGCATAAAAAGACATCGAGCTTGTTTCACCACAGATATTGTGACATGAACCTCAACTTGCTGTAAGATAATATAATTAGTTCGGTATGGAATGAGTAATTACGTTGGGACCTCTTCATCTAGTAGCTTAAATAATCGGGTTGGATTCAACCCATTCTGTCAAATATCCTAAATGAACCAATTTATACTCCACGATGATAGATCTTATAAAAATGTTGCACGATAATAGATACTAACAGAAGCTAAACTTGACTTCAAAAGTGGCTGCACTTGAGGGAATGTTGTGTTATATAAGTCGCAGATTGGTTGGATATGGAACTTAATAGTATAATGTTGGGATTCTCCATCTAATAAGTTCTTGGCATGGATCCAAAGTTTCTTTACTTGCTTACTCAGCTACTGTTTGTTTATTTAAAGGTCAGCTAAGAAAGACATTTGATTCCTCCATTACTATTTGAAGCCATGCATTCCTAAAATGGTTCTGAAACTGCTATAATTGCTAGGTCATCAACTTGTAAGTATTGTAAATTATGTTCAGAATCATTTTCAAGAACAGGCACATAAAAGATCATCATATGCATGTGTTTGGACCAGTGTATGAAACCCACACGTGTGTAAGTTTCACCTTTTGGAGTGGTAGGAGGGGTCCACTTGAAAGAATAAGATTCATTTTTATTTTATTTTTTTTAGGAAAAAGAATAAGATTCATTGAGACAAGTATTTCTTTTGACATGGGTGGAGAATCCATAAGCAAAAAGTAATTCAATAAGCTTTCAAAGAAGGAATAGTTACCCAACCCAAAAAAGAGAAGACCACCCAATAAAGTTTAGATAATGGAAGTGCTCTTCAAGCCATATGCCCCTCAAAATGTACAGTTTAACCCATACAAGAACCAATCTTTCAAGATGTCTTTCATTGTTTTCACTAATGTTTCAGTGGAAAACGAAAAGAATCTAATGACAACTTTCAATGAATGACATTGTGGGGGTGGTGATTCACTCGGTGTACGAAGGGTCGGTTCCTCTTTGTGTGCCAGCTCCTTTTCTGAGCAAACCTACAAAACGGGGAATCAGTTAGCGTTGCCCGGCTGGATTCATCCGGAAGGGCACTCTGATGCCTAATAGACACTAGGAGAGAAGAAGGGAAAGGAAATTACAGTAGATCTGAGATCTCATCCGGGAGGGCACTCTGGTGGTTGAGTCCATTTGGCTGCTGAGTCATTCTCACGGGCCAGTGGGTTCTCTCGGCTCGATCACTGGGCTCACTACACAGGCCTCAGGAATCATCTTGAGGGTGCAGCCCATGTGCGTTCGGCCCAAGCAAGCCCCAGTGAGATGGGCTACCCATGGTGTTAGGCCCACTGACTGTATAGTCAGACTTGGCCTACTTCAGATATTGAGGATGTTTATAGCAACTAACATTGGCGTAGTCAAGATTTTGTGTCTATGGGGGCGTTTTGAATACATAACCTCCCTCAAAATTCGTAATAAACAATGAACTGGACAGATAATAAAGATGACTATTTACTGAAAATGAAAATAAAACGAAGCTAGCATATTTATTAACCAAGTTAGTAATGTAAGTATTCACAATATACCACGTCGAACTTTTATGTTTTCAAACTTCTTTGACGGTTTCATTATCGATGTATATACTCCCTCTTTGTATGCAACTGCTCATCCGTTGATCACCAATTTGATTTCTCCCCCACAAAAAAACTCGATATTCCGGTGGCAGTTGAAACTTATGTTAAAAGCTAATTACTCAAAAACTTTAGCTAAAAAAGCTCTTAAAAAAAAATCATTATTTTCAGCAAATACTTCCATAATACCACTGTACCAGCAACTATCAGTTTGGGTTCACAAAACCAACATAACAGCTCTTTCAGTACTGCTTGAAAATGACAATTTAGAACTAAATTATCAACAATGGGCTGAGAATCTAAATGGTGAAGCAAATTGAGTTTAGCACATAGTAATAATTACAGGCAACATAAAGGGGTCTGAAATCTGATTAAATGTCGACAACATGATTGCAAGTTCCACAAGTGTGTTACACAGTTTTATATCAAAGTGGTACACCCACGTCACGTTTTAGTGTGCTTGAACCCATCTAGGCAATCCCACAAACACTTTGTGCGCGTTATACCAAAGGCCGAGATGTGCTCTATAAAGTCAGATACAGTTCTGTTCAAAAAAAAAAAAAGTCAGATACAGTGAACATGGTGATTAAAAACTGCTAACGATGCAGTGAAATTTTACAGAGCTTGTGAAAAAATTACCTTCAAACGACGGCGTTTGGGCAGCACCAACGGAGGAGCAATTGATAGTACTAGTATTTGACAACGACCCAAAGTGCAAATCATGGTGATCCTTGTGTTAGGCCAAAAATTTTTTTTGTTCCCTGTCCCCTGTGTGTATGACATAGATGACATGTTTTTAACCAGATCGAGAAATGGATGTTTTTAACCAGATCGAGAAATGGATTTGTTGAGATGTGTATAAACTTGCTCGAACACTTAGACAGTGAAAAAATAAAGGATGATGCTATGGTGTCCCCGGTCATTTTGGGGACACCGTAATTTTTGGCATAACAAAACCATTATGAGCATAACTAAAACTCATTACAAGCATAACCGAACCCAAACAAGGTATAACCAAGGAATATCCAAAAAATCAACCAAGGCATAACCAAATCCAACCAAAGCATAACAAACAATGTTATGCCTTACTATGGTTCTGTTATGCTCATAATGGTTTTGGTTATGTTCATAATAGGTTTTGGTTATACTCATAATGGTTTTGTTATGCCAAAAGTTACGGTGTCCCCAAAATGACCGGGGACACCGAAGTCATAAATAGTGCAAATAACCATTTTCCCTCCTCTCCTCCGGGGCTTTCTAATTAGAGCGCATTATTTGACCGTTTGTTTGTCCATGGATTTGGACGGACTTGATTTCTTTATACATTTGTTGTAAAAAAAATATTTCAAAATTATATTACTCTCTCCGTCCCTTATTTAGAGTCCAGTATTTCATTTTAGTCATTTTAGGTTGTCTCTTAATAAGTGCTCATTTTATAAAGTTAGTGAATAAAAATTGATGCATTGTCTATTTTGTCCCTAAAAATATATTCTATTTTGAAAAGTTGGTGAGAAAGTGTAATAATGATGAAAAAATAAGGAAAGTGAAAGAAAAAATTGATGTAAAAGATATAATGATGATATCTTTTTAATAAATTGAAGTTACGAAACAAGACACTTAAAAAGGAACGGAGAGAGTAATTTTTTCGAATTCGTGTCAGCGATAGAAATAAAAACATGACACTCCACAATTAAAGACTAATGAAATTAACAAGAAAATGCCTATGGAAAGTTGTTAATTTCATGTGGGAAATCATGAAATTAGTCGACTCACACATATCGCCGGACCATATTTTCAGTAAGTCTGGACCATATTTTCAGTAAGTCTAGTCTAACTCTTTTCAGTTAGGTTTCAGGAGCGGAACCAGAATTACTATCAGACGATGCATGGGATCAAATATCTAAGCAACTTCCGGAGGAATCACAACTGTTGTCAGTAATATTTGGTTGTCACTAATTAGAGCTTCATGCTCTTTCTCAAGACCTGCAGTGCTTGTTTTGAAAGCAGTAGCTGTAATCCCGAGACAAAGGTTCGAGCCCTTCCGTGGGTGGTTTGGAGTCAGGACTATAGATAATCCCTGCACCCCCCATGTGCACCTAACACACCCCACTAACTATACCACGAAGCAAAAAAAAAAAAATCTAAGAAATTCTGGAAGTTGAGATTGTCTATGAATTTTTTCTCCCAAATACATGAAACTAAACAGGAACATAACTCCAAACCACTATATTACATAGGAACTATTCAATAGTAATAGACATGGTATAGATGCCTTCAGCTCTGTTCTGTCAAAACTTGCAAGCCCACAAAGCCCACCATATGTTGCAATGTCTTGGGAGTGCAATCACTTCTGAGTATCTGTTCCCTAATTCGTGACCTGTCTCCATGAACTGCAAGTATGCCAAAGACATTAAAATGTCACAAATCCAAACCAAAAGACAAGTTCAATTAAATGGCAACAGTAAATGATCAATCAATCAGATTTACTACTACTTATTACAATGAAGACTACACGACAAGATAAGGACCATAGACTCAGATGACAGATTTGGTAAACCAAGAGCAGTTTGGGACTCGGGTAAATTTAAACCAGCAAGTTATTGGAACTTCGGGCTACTTCAAAACTGAAGTTGAGCCATGCTACACATGATAGACAATCACAGACGTGCTTTATTTTGAGAGGCACGCACCTAAGCCAAGCTTAAAATCATAGCTGAGTAATTGACACGGATAAGCAAATTTGTATGGTTGTTTCTGCCGAGAAGTGACTTCTTCATTGTTGGTCCTATAAGAGTGCCACTTACAATTTCCATCTGTGCGTCACTTAAGACTCTCTGAACAACATTTTCCCCCCATCGTACTCCTAAAAGAGGTCGGGTGGTTCTAACAGAAAGGACATCCAAAAGCAACTATATATCAGTCTCTAAGAGTTAACAGCTTGCGTGCACGACTATATTTCAAATTCAAAACTGAAGCATGCCCAGTGTCTACAAACGATTTAAAACGATTCCAGTTTCTCAGACCATGATCCAGTTTAACCTCTAGTGTCATTTAAATGCATTTTATGCAAAACTGTTCAAATCAAGCCCTTCTCGGTCATTTATTTGGGCGATTTTTATCGGGTACCTTTAAAATCACGTTCTGAACACATTGAGCGGCTCGGGTTGTCGCAATTCGATCGGAAAAGGGGAGTCTCTTACGGTAAGGCCATAAGGGATCCCTCATAGGATCTTGACTTAACTCCCTTGCAAGCTACAAGTAACAAATAATGATAAAGCTATAAAGGTTGTGCTATAAATTGCAATAATGACCATTCGGATTGTTTATGCAATTTACAACTTTAGGCAAGGGGATAGAAAATCAGTTTATCAATGGCTATAACACAAGGACCTTGTATTGTTAAGCAAGCAGATGGTTATTCTCTATGTCAAGCATGCTTGGTTTTTGTGGCTATAACTTGCTTATGGACTGAAGACGCATTTTAAAAGGTTTCTTGCATAAAGTTGTAAATTGCAATACTTGCTAATAATGACCATTCGGTTTTCACCTTATAGTTTTGGATAGTTCATGACCATTCGGCCACAACCGTCCCATAAATGCTCACACCATTCACAATCCCATAATACCCTAACAGTAGACGATGAAACAAGAAAAAGCCCAAAAAAGTCCTAATATCCATTTCCCATTCTAAATTTCATTTGACAGAAATAACAGAAGTCGTGTGTATTTCAATCACATAAAAGAATTCAGAATCAGGCAAATCTATTAAGACCCTATTTTTTCAACACCTAAAGCATATGGTGGCAGAAATTAGCAGGAAATAAACAGTCCAACAAAAAACTAAGATGAGAAACACGAAGAAGGAAAACGATCGAAAGAGATTCAGAAAGAAAAAGAGACCTATGGACTTTGTACTGCTGCTCAACTTCGCCCAGTGATCTAAAAGGCTGCCTAGGCGGCGGGTTGCCGCAATGATTTTCCCTAGGCGGTTTGTTTAGGCGCCAGGCCTAGACGGGCGCCTAGGGTCTGGACTCTCCAAAAAAAAAAAAACACTTAATGGCAAGGCAGCCTAGGCACTAGGCAGTGGGTCGCTGCCCGCCTAGCGCCTTTTAGAACACTGACTCCGCCGACTTTGGCTAAGAAGTTCTTGAGAAGTAACTCTCGTTGGGCACCTACAAATGACAAAGCTAAACGATGTCCACTCAGTTAAATAGGAAAATTAAGATAATAAGTGCCTAATCATAGACGCTAACTTACATCGCCAAACCTCCCGAACCTCAAAGTCCTCCGATTCCTTCAAAACACACACACACGTGGACGGCACTGTTTCATAGTAGAAGGGAAAAGAGCTTTATACCACTAGGTACAAAAAATAAAAAGTAATTTCCACCAGGTCACCTCCAATTAATGAAACACCAAAACCCTATGAAAGTACCTAAAACCCTAAACCCTGAAGGTGACTAAACCCTAGGGTACTCTATGAAAGTGCCCAAACCCTACGGTGCCCTAGGTTGGCACTTCCATTAATGGTAAATGTATTTTGTAAAAAGTGGACCTAGTGGTAATTAAAGTATTCTATCTTACCTTAATGAGAAATACTTTTTATTTTCTGTACCTAGTAATAATCTCAAGGGAAGAAGATCCCTCATCCAAACGTGCCTAGGATCAGGCGCAGTAAGCGTTGGTCGGCAGTACTCGTAACAGATTATAAGCACTAACCAATCCAGTGAAAGATTGGGTATAACTCAGGTAGCCCGAAAATGGGAAATACTCGTATAAGCTTTTCATCTTCGTTGCCGAGCAATGGCAATGAAAAAAATGGGGATCAATGTTTGGAGGGTGGAGCCAACCAGTAGTTTGGTTTTTGACAGCACGAAGAGATATACGATGACTTTGCTGAACAATTGATTGTGTTTCACGAAAAAGGGAAATACTCGTATAAGCTTTCCATCTTCGTTGCCGCCGCAATGAAAAAGGGATCAATATTTGGAGGGTGGACCCGACCAGTATTTTGGTTGTTGGAATCACGAAGAGATATACAATGACTTTGCCGAACAAATGACCATGTTTCTTGATAGGACATGGGGTGACTCTACATGGAGAGAGATTTCATATGAGCCAGATTTCTAGCATGTAAAGGAAAATAGTTTAGGCCTTCCATCATCATTGCTGAGCAGTAGCAACGATCACACATGCAGGTTTGGAAAAGGGGGGGAAAAAAAAGAGAGGAAAAAATGGTCTTTTTGATGGCCTTAAAACTTTCGATGTTACTTTCTTTTATTTCATAAAAAAAGAACAAGATGAAAAAGAGCTACCTTACCATTGATTCAGAATCACCTCTCATACCCATAAGGTACAAGTTTTCATAAAAAATTGTATGACATCGTTGAATTTCCAGGTTTCTCAACATCTTCAGCTCCTTTTTTCCCAATTCTAATGTTCTTCAACCTCTCCTGCCAACCTGCTTTGTCTTCAACGGAGGTGGTTTCCTCGTATAAACAAATTGGGACTGACTAAATAAAAAAACATAATCAATCAAATCAGAAGCGAGAAAGAGATGAAAACAAACCTGGTTCAACCACAACTGAAGCTCAATGGAAGCCCGTCTCAGTGATTTACCCGCAGAATTGAAGGTTTGAAATTCAGGGTTGAAGCTTCAGTGTCTATTTCAGTATTCAGTGATACCACACGTAGAAAACAAAGGTATATGTACACATGCCAATGGTGGTTGCATTCAATGCAGACACCAAAGAATAGACAACCCAAAGTCTCCCATCTCCGGATACGCGTCCAATAGTATTGCATTTAAAGAAACAACCAAAAGGCAAGACACAAAAGTCTTCAGTTATTCCAAAGTCTCGAGTACCCCATTGCTAGAAGCCAAAATACACAAACGACGGAAGAGAAAAAGGGACAGAGGGAAAAAACATAAAAGTCTGGGAAGGCATTTTCGGCATCACAGTAAAAGGAGTGAATTGACTACCCAAAAGAGAATCTCAACAACACCTATCAATGAGCCAAGCAAAGAACTGACCAGAAGTGTATCTTGCTGCATAGTCTTATTAACAATGCAGCTTCAATCAGGAGCAATTACCACAATACATGCAGATACAATTCAATACAAAGAAAAACAAATTACTAGCATTCGCTTTCAACTTCATAGTCATCACTCCCAACAAAATCGTCATCAGAATCAGAGAAGTTACCCATGCCATTAACCTTTACCTGATGGAATTGATTTATGACATCTTTTGCATCAAAAACCAGAGCATCTTTTGCAGCTTTAATAACATCCCTTTTCTGGATATTAATACTACTCTCCTTTCTATTCTCTTTACCTCTAATGACTTTGGCTGCCCTTCTCTTAGCTTCCCTACAATGTAACTGATCAATATATTTTTCATGTAAGGCCTTGTTTTTAACTGGCTTCAGAACCGGTGGGCTAGCAAGAGTTGCACCATACGACCCACTGAATTGTGACATGTGCTTTGCATGATGGGCTGAAGAAGATCTATCATGGCATTTCTTAAGGTATCCAGAATCTTTTTGTTCACCTCCTGGTGTGGAATGTGTTAAACCCTTCTGAAGAGCTTGAGTAGATGGATTCATAGTGGATTCCAAAACAGAGAATAAATCGGCTTCATAATTTTGGTCGACATTATAATGCTTCTGCAGTAATTGTCTCACAGTCTTTTGAGCAAGATGACGACTCTGTTTACGATGACTTGGCTTTTTAGTAATTGGCTCTTCAGGTTTAAGCAATGTACTTGTTGGGAGTGAGAAGAAGGGCGAATTTGTTTTTCTTGACCTCAATCGGGTTCGAGGTTGAGGTGGTGTCGAGTGGTCAGAATGGAGTTTGTTAAAGCAATCCTTTGCAGACTTTCCAGGCACCTGCAACAGTTTAACCATTAATGACATTAGCTCAAAATCAGTCATCTTGGCATAAGATATTTAAAGGTGACAAAGTTGAGACAAACAACATTTTAATGTTGCAAGGGCAGCCATATTTGCAGCTTACATAGTTATATTACACCACACAACAAAACCTACATCATCAACTACTTTTATTGTTTCCGTAGAATATTTACTTGCTTCCACCAAAATTTAAACTAATGAACAAGACGTAGAACAATTAACACCTTCTGCTTCTACTGCTAACTCAACAAACATTTATAACATGATCATGAAGAAACAAAGTTATGGTATACCAACAGAACTGAGGATTAATTCAATACCAGCTTAGCAACTTTCTTCCAGAATAGGGGTGTTGGCTTCGCAGAAAAATAAGCTCGCTGTAGTGCCATCTCTTGGTCTTTAGTCCACCCTTTATCGACTCCATGCCCTTCCTCAAATTGATTTCTCTTCCTCTTAACCCCAATTTCTTTCACTCCTCTATCAAGATCTCCCTCCGTCCCTTCTCCTCCTACAAGCTCCAAAGAAGCTCTATAACTACACATTGCCCCTTTTTCCAATTTGCTCCCCAGCTCTTTACACGAATTACCACCCACTTTAGCTCTTCCAAAATCTACATAACCCCCTTCATTAACAATTCCAGTAGAAGCACTCCGAGCAACCCCATTACCCTTACCCTTTTTAACAGCAGAACTACGCTTTGTCCTCTTATCCAATTTATCCCCAAAATACTTACTTGCATTAATACCCACTTTAGCATTTCCTACAACTGGTAACCCCTCTTCGGTGATTTGCTCCACACTTTCAATTTCCTTACTTTCATTGACACCACGACTCAAATGACGTGTGACCCTCTTTTCAATTTTAGCCCCAATTCCTTTACATGGATGGAA
>BPLS01026234.1:0-18805 GCA_019656275.1 Rhododendron kiyosumense
GTGTGTGTGTGTCGGGGGTGGGGTGGGAAAGGCAATTTACGTTTTTTTGTTGAACAGAGTTTCACACCGTATGAACACGTACAGTATCCTGCCTGCACGTGCCCAATAGATTGGCGGCACATATATATATTCTACGCGGCCAAATATGTACCTATAAATATGCTAACCCTTACAAATTTACAATGGCATATCACCGTCTCTGACTTTTGCACATCTAAATCCTTCTTCGCCGATCCAAAAAAAAAAAAAAAAAAAATCCTTCTTCAAGTTGCATTCTCTGATTACAAAACAGTCATCTTTTTGCCACTTTTGCTCTCATCCATTTCCACACAAACCGTCAAAAATCACATTTTGGGTGTTTCTGGGAAACAAACATGTTTTCACTATTCCAGGCTAGCTTGGAGAGATCCATGCTTGTTCTTCCCGCCTCCATGCTCACTGAAGCCAACCAAAAGAGATGGCACATGGCATTTGCTGCCATCTACTGCTCCAGGGCTTTCTCCACCCCCTTGAAAAAACCCAGAAAGAAATCCCCTGTTTCATCAACCAGAGTTGTTATCGATGTTTTCGAGCCGCAACCCTGCTTTCCGAAAATCGATCAATCCGTCCTTGCGGAAACCGTGAAGCAGAAAAACCTGGACCAGCTTAGGAAGTATGACGGGGTCGTGGGACTGGCTTGCAGTCTCGAAACAAATTTGGAGAGTGGGATTAGTGGGGACGTCGAGGATGTTTTGCGACGATGTGAAGCGTTTGGATCTAATACTTACCGAAGGCCGCCCGCAAAAAGCTTGTTGTATTTCGTGTGGGAGGCCTTGAGGGATCCCACCATTCTGATACTTTTAGTATGTGCTGCGCTTTCTCTTGGATTTGGCATCAAGGAACATGGCCTGAAAGATGGATGGTATGTATTGCTTGAGGTTTAACATTCTTAGTTTTTTGGTTTTTAGTTTATTTCATTAGGGAGCAATTTTAGAACATCATCTTAAATCAATTAAATTTTTTCGACCGCCGGTGTAAAAGTTCACTTTTCCTCCAAATCAATCGCATCGCGCCACATTTATGAGGTTGATGACATGGCGCGACGTGATTTATTTGGAAGGAAAATGGGGGTTTTACCACCAACCGTAGAAAGAACCGTCGGTGTACACGCTCACTTTCCTCTAAATTAAACCAATTGCATCACGCCACATTTATGAGATTGATGACATGGCACGATGTGATTGGTTTAGAGGAAAAGTGGAATTTTATACATGCAATGGATAGAATTTGTTCTCCCTTTTAATACATGCCTTCACTTGAAACGACTTTGTACACAATTATGTCTGGAATTATGTTCGTAGACTTTTTGTTAATAATGGCGTTAACTTCCTCCTTACCATGCATACAAACATCTGGCTCAGTGTCCCAGTTTCATAGTTTAGGGAAAAGAGCTCCAATGCACACCTCCTATAACTAAATATGTTATGTCTATTTTGTACAAATATTATGCCTCTAAATAGTAAATATTTTGCCCCTCAAAGGTTAAAGGTGCATAGGTATGCACCGTTATTCTTATTTGGTAAAATGTTATGCCTATTTGTAAAATATTACGTCTCTTAATGATAAATATTATGCTTTTTAATAATAAATGTTATGGATGCATATTGTACGCTAAGGGTGCATCGTAGCTGTTTCCCATAGTTTAAGGTAGTACTATCAAACAAGATTACTTCATAGAAGATTAATTAATTAAGCGTGACTCTCAAGCCTTCTATAATATATTGTGACAAGTGTCGTTGGCAAGACTATTTAACACTTTTGAGAGCTTTTTGTTTACTTTGTGACCGACTTTTACGTAGACGTATCCACCTTTTGACAAAAAAGAAAAAGAAAAAAAAGAAAAAAAAAGAAAAGAAAAGGGCAAATTTTCGTAGTCGTCTCTCTAGTTTTACGGCTGTCTCAATTTCATATCTCTAGTTTCAATTGTCTCAATTTCATTCCTATAGTTTATAGTTTGTTTTACGTTCCAAATTAGTAAAATCGTCAATACCGTTAATGAAACTAACGGAAAAATATGATTAAAAAAAATTAAGTAGTTCAATTTTCAATCCGGTTGAACCAGTGTGAAAATATTATTTTTCTGATCAATCCTAAATGGTCATAATGGATTTTTGGTTCTAAGACCTTTCAATGAGCACCCTAAAAGAGTCTTGAAACTAAATAAGGAGTTTTAGGGTACTCTTTGAAAGGCCTTAGAGCAAAACATTTATTACGACCATCTATGATAAAATGATTAAAAAAATAAGATCTTTGCACTGGTTTAACCGGATTGAAAATCGGAGCACTTAATTTTTTTTAATTACATTTTTTCGTTAGTTTCGTTAACGGTGTTAACGATTTTACCAATTTGGAACGTAAAACAAACTACAGGGATGAAATTGAGAAAATTGAAACTAGAGGGACGAAATTGAGACAGTTATAAAACTAGAGGGACGACTATGAAAATTTGCCCAAAACAAAAAGGATTGCATGGTTCAAAACTTCAAATAGAAGAATGTGAAAATTAACTCTTACTTTTGTTTGTGTAAATTCAAATAAAGGACCATGCTACAATTTGCACAATAAATTCGTGATACACGACTAAATCTCTCTCATATATGCACATTACTATACATTATAGATGATTATTTTTTGAGTACTATTCACTATATTTTGGCAATTGTTGTATAATGGCTATATGTCTGTTACTCACCGTGCTACGTGGAGACATGTTTGATTTATGAGTTGTTTTATCCAAGTTATGTTCCACAATCTTAGCTTATTCAAAAAGGAGACAGAGTACATCCTTAGACCGCGAATTTTTTGTCTCTCTCATCCTTCGCGCCACACTATCTTTCACTTATTTTTCTTAAAGAAAATTTTCATTTGTGCTAGCTAATTCATAAACATCTACTCTAAATCCTAATAGGTATGACGGAGGAAGCATATTTGTTGCAGTCTTACTGGTCATAGCAGTCTCAGCACTGAGCAACTTCAGGCAGAATAGACAGTTTGTCAAGTTATCCAAAGTAAGCAACAACATCCAAGTCGACGTTGTAAGAAACGGAAGGCGGCAACAAGTTTCCATTTTCGAGATCGTTGTGGGAGATGTGGTTTGCTTGAAGATTGGTGATCAAGTTCCGGCCGATGGGTTGTTCATCGACGGACACTCGTTGCTAGTAGATGAATCCAGCATGACAGGGGAAAGCGACCACGTTGAAGTTGATCTTACACAGAATCCATTCTTGTTCTCTGGCACCAAGGTACTCGAAATTGATTAAGATTGTAGCCTTCCATCTTATTTTAGTCAAGTCCACTTTGTTAACAATTTTAAAAGCTTAAACTGCCCCAACAAGATTCAAACTGCAAATACGATATAAAATTTGCTATTTTAAACTGTCCACAAAAAAATTTGCTATTTTAACCTGACAAAAAATTTTAAACTGCCCCAAGAGATTCAAACTCCAGATACAATATAAATTCTCAAGCATTCTCTTCTCCTCACGAGTTGACAGATGAGATTATGATGCATCGTTTCCAATATATGCAAAGTCTTCCTCGTGGATTACAAAGCAAAAGCACAAAGATCATTACATATGTACTCTTTGATTAGCCTCTTGATTTAATTGTTTGTTTCGATTACTAAGGAAAATAAGTAGGATGTGAGTATAGGTTTTGACTCCACTAGATAAAAATCTTGGCTCCACCAAAAAAAAATTTATCAAATATTTTTTACTTGGATATGTGCTATGGTACATCCAGAATGAATTAGTGGACTAAAATTACAGGACAAATAGGTATTATCTCGGTGTTTGTTTCGATTGTCAGAACCTCCCCGAAGAGAGAGTGAGTATAAGTTTCTTATAGCGATTTATCGTGACTCTAATCTGCCTCACAACTATTTGCATATCTCTAATTTCACTATATTTTGCCTCAAAGTATTGCTAGTTAATTTCCTGTTCATAGATCATGCAACATCTGTTATATATATCCCAATAATATACTGGTTTGTATAGTGGCCGGGAAGTGTGTGTATGTGTACTGGCCTTGTGTGAGAAATGATAGTTGTCATGTGAAAATCCTAGATCCTCTAGATTTACAGATTTGCTATGTTTTAATCTCAATCAACAATTCATCATGTGATAAACAAAGTCAATCTCACAAACGGAACGCAAACGAATAATGAACACCAAAATATATGTGGAAAACCCAAAACGGGAAAAAAATCACGGGAAGGAATCAAACACTACTAAACACGAGATTACAAGAACTCTTACGATAAGTTTGAACTCCACAAACCTAAACCTAGACGCTCTTGCCGAATCCACGAACACCTTTCTGAATGTTTGACTGCCGCTGCCTTGAATCCATAAGCCTTCCTTTTGCCTCCCGGAAATCCGCCGAAGGACTTGAACTTGCCCAGAAATCCTCCTTAGGGCTTTTCTCAAATAAGATGAAGAAGATGTTGAAACCTCTTGAAGATGTCTTGTACACTCAATGATCCATTGAACCCATTGTACTCCAAAATCCAAAAGAATAGAAAATCCTCAGAGACTTTTTTTCTTCAAAAAACCGTGTACGTACGTTCGCTGCTCTTTCTTCCCTTAATCATAATACACGTTTTTTTATATGTACGTGGCTTGTCCTATTTTCCTTTTTCGCAGCTGCGTGATCCCAAGCCAATAAATCATTGCAATCAAAACATTATTTCCTTTATCAACCCGCTGCTGATATTTTCTTTCTTTTAGAATCCTTTCTTTCCAAAAACTCCTCCTTATTAGATCCACTGCCAATCCCTTCAGCGTTCACTCGCACAATAACTCTCGCTCGCACATTACAAAAATTATTGATTCCATTTCACTCCTAAAACAAACACTCAAAAAAAAAAAAAAAAAAAATCGCAATTACATGGACGAATGTGTTTTGACGCATGCCATTGACAATCATAAAAATTTTGCCCTTACTTCATGATACACAAGAAATTTTTGGTTAACGTGTTTTGGGTGGTCAAGAATTAGAGGCCGAGAAAAAGGAGAGAGAATGGTCGGCTGAGTAGGAAAGAGAGTGCTCGGATTCTCCATGATTAGTCTAAGATACTTTGTATACAATTCAACAACTTAATAAGTCTCTGAATTTCCAACAGGTAGCTGATGGGTTTGGTCGGATGTTAGTCACCTCAGTCGGAATGAACACAACATGGGGAGAAATGATGAGCACAATTAGCAAAGACTCCAACGAACAAACCCCTCTTCAATCCAGGCTCAACACACTCACCTCGTCCATTGGAAAAGTCGGTTTACTCGTTGCTTTCCTGGTCCTCGTCGTCTTACTCATCCGGTACTTCACCGGAAACACACAAGATGAAAATGGGAACACAGAGTACACCGGCAGCAAGACCAAAGTCGACGACATCATAAACTCTGTTGTAGCAATCATAGCTGCTGCGGTAACTATTGTGGTCGTTGCGATTCCAGAAGGGTTGCCTCTGGCTGTGACTCTCACCCTGGCTTATTCGATGAAGCGGATGATGAGTGACAATGCCATGGTTCGCAAGCTCTCTGCTTGCGAAACAATGGGCTCAGCTACCACTATTTGCACGGACAAAACTGGAACTCTCACACTTAATCAGATGAAGGTGACAAAGTTTTGGCTAGGTAAGGAATGTATTGGGGAAAGAGGGATCTCTTCTGTTGCAGCCAGCGTGGTTGAATTACTCCATCAGGGTGTTGGTTTGAACACGACTGGTTCAGTTTACAAGTCCGTTTTAGGGTCTAAGTTTGAATTCTCTGGTAGCCCCACAGAAAAGGCAATTCTTTCTTGGGCTGTTTTGGAATTGAACTTGGATATGGAAGGACTTAAGCAGAGTTGTGAGATTGTACATGTTGAAGCATTCAACTCGACGAAGAAAAGAAGTGGTGTTTTGATGAGGAAGAAGGGTGAAAACACAACGAATGTGCACTGGAAAGGGGCAGCAGAGATGGTATTGGCAATGTGCTCGAATTACTATGATGTCTCCGGAAACATCAAGGTTTTGGACGATTTTGAAAGGAAGAAATTTGATCAAATAATCCAAGGTATGGCTGCTAGTAGCCTACGGTGCATCGCTTTCGCACACAAGCAAGTTCTAGAACAAAAAAATGAAGAGGGAAAAATCCATATCGAGGAAAACTGTTTAACCCTTTTGGGGCTAGTTGGTTTGAAAGATCCGTGTCGCTCAGGTGCGAAAAAAGCTGTGGAAGAGTGTCAATATGCGGGAGTGAACGTGAAAATGATCACAGGTGACAATATTTTCACGGCTAGAGCGATAGCAACAGAATGTGGAATACTCAAGCCTAACCAGGACATGGAAAGTGGAGCAGTGGTAGAAGGGGTGGAATTCAGGAACTACACACAGAAGGAACGAATGGAGAAGGTTGACAAAATTTGCGTGATGGCGAGATCTTCTCCATTCGACAAACTCCTAATGGTGCAATGCTTGAGACAAAAAGGGCACGTGGTAGCGGTCACAGGGGATGGAACCAACGATGCGCCAGCACTGAAAGAAGCCGATATAGGCCTTTCGATGGGGATACAGGGGACCGAAGTGGCAAAAGAGAGCTCTGACATTGTCATTTTAGACGACAATTTCGGGTCTGTGGCCACTGTTTTAAGGTGGGGGAGATGCGTTTATACCAACATTCAGAAGTTCATTCAGTTCCAGCTCACTGTGAATGTTGCTGCCCTTGTCATCAACTTTGTCGCCGCAGTTTCAGCCGGAGAGGTCCCACTTTCCGCGGTTCAATTGTTATGGGTTAACTTGATTATGGACACATTGGGAGCATTGGCTTTAGCCACTGAAAAACCCACAAAGGAGCTAATGGAGAAACCACCAGTGGGTCGAACAAAGCCTCTCATAACCAACGTTATGTGGAGGAACTTACTCTCTCAGGCAGCTTATCAAATTGCGGTCCTGCTTACGTTACAGTTCAAAGGCGAAGCGATCTTCAATGTGAGTTCGAAAGTCAACGACACAATGATCTTCAATGTCTTCGTGCTGTGTCAAGTGTTCAACGAATTCAACGCGAGGAAGCTCGAGAAGAAGAATGTGTTCGAGGGAATTCACAAGAGCAAGTTGTTTTTGATAATTGTTGGGGTGACGATTGTGCTTCAGGTGGTGATGGTGGAGTTCTTGAAGAAGTTTGCGGATACGGAGAGGTTGAATTGGTGGCAGTGGGGAGTTTGTGTTGAATTTGCTTCAGTTTCTTGGCCTATTGGATGGACTGTCAAATGGATTCCTGTTCCGGAGAAGCCATTTCTCAGCTATCTCAAATTGGGGAATTCAAAAGCTGTGTGAACAAGTCAAATTGGTGTTTGATTATGTCTTAGCTGTGTGAATAAGAAATCGTACAACATACTTATTAAGAAATAACTTGGTTTCATTACTAGCTATGTAATAGTAATATTTATTGGAATATTTATCATAGCATCTTTCCTTGCTCTTTACAGCAATAGCAATCTCTGTTTCGGACTTCGATAGAAACTAAGAAAGCAAGAACTCAGTTAGACAACATTGGGACCTATCAAAAGCATCAAGTTATTTGACAAAGGAATTTAGCCAACCGGATCATCCAGTCAATAAAATTTAGGTATGCCATCTAGCCAATAATAACTTTTCAACATTTGTATTGTGACGTTTATTGGAGCATCAAAGAGATATGTAATATACTTTTTATCGGAAAAGTAAAGAACTACGCTCATCGAAATAAGAGTGGGGGCAAAATTGAAGCTGTACTAAGTGCCTTTTTTTGGTTTGGCCCTGAAAGGAAGATGGAAGATTTGCTGAATTTTGAATGGAAGATGGCATTGGCCTAGAGGTAGATGATCCATTCTACAAGACAAGGAAAGAAAACAGTGAACTAGTGACACATTTGGGTTGAAATGTGGATCTTCAAAGTAGATTGGACAGTATCGGCATTACCACTGATTCACTAGGGTCTTAAATCGCAGTATCAGAAAAAATCACTGTATTGGTAATATGGTCATTTATTTGCTGAAATTGGATCATAATTGCTGTTACAAAAGTAATTAACGGTATCGGAAGTCCAAAAATTTGTTACGTAACGGCCTATACGATACTGATACATAATTGGTTTTATTTTAAACCGTACCAGTACTGATGGAGTTTTGCGTGCTATGTTGGCTGCCCTAGGAGGATCATGTCCATTTGTTCTTCAGCTGCCCTTATTCTACTAGTGTTCGAAGGTTTTCTTTTTCCCCCTCCCAAAGAATGCAATTAATTGGGCTGCCCTCAACTTGCTTGGTGAAGTGGACTGGGCTACCCAACACTGGAAAACTCTGAGCTTCAGGCATGCTGCTCAATGTTCATAATCTCTCTCACTTCAGTTACATATAAACTTTGGTGTGAAAGAATTAGAAGAATCTTTCAGGAGCAACCTGATTGGCGCGTGAATGTTCACATTAGCGCCCCTAATTTATCCTTGTTACTCAGTGTTTAATACTTGATTTTTGTATTGTAGGTATTTCGGAAGCTTAATATGTAAAAGCCAATTAAATTTGATGTACGTGGTTTAGCTGCTGATCGAATTAAAAGAATCATGGATCGTCTTATAATTTTTCCTCCTATTATTGCTTCTACTGTGCACGTATTCTTGGAAGAGAAATTGGTGGCAAAGCATTTAACATCAAATTATACAGTAGCTTATTGCGAACCTTTATATACAAAATTAACTTTCAATAGTTAACTGATGTGGGATTGCCCCCAAGTGGTTTCTCACTAATAGCACTTGAGAGGTTTTGAATTAATAGAGGTTTTGAATTAATTTGAGACCACCAGTGCGAGAGCTCCAAATGTCCCACATCAGGAATTGTGGGAAATGGATGTGAAATATAAGGGATTTTGACTAGTTATTGTATAACTTGAGGTTAATTTTTTGAGTCATATAGGCTAAGGGTAAGCAAGTCATGCTAGCGCGGATCATTATAGTTGGTATCAGAGCACAACCTTGATTTACATGATGATATGTTGTAGTATAACTAAGTGCCACGCTCTGACTACTAGGGAAAGGTTGCTGGGCCAATGCAACGAGGACGTTGCACCCTCAAGTGGGGGAAATGGATGTGAAGTATTAGGGATTCTGACCAGTTATTGTATAACTTGAGATTAACTTTTTGAATTACGTGTTTAGACTAAATGTAAGTAAGTCAGCTGGCACGGGTCATTACAGCAAACCAACTCCTTCGGGTCATATTTCAACAACGGGTCGTTACAACAAGCCAACCCCTTCGATCGGGTCATATTTCAACCACAATTACTTGAAGAATTGTATATATCTATTCCAGTGATCTGATCTCACCACCCTACTAACTTGTTGACCGCGGCATTGTTCTCTATCTATCTCCTACATTCCTTCCTACGTTATGTTTTCTCTTTTCCATGCAAATTTCTTCTTCTTCAACAAGTCTTTAAATATACTGAAAAGAAATCTCAGACCCCAGCTGTTATCTTTTTACCATTGAGTACTAATTGTTTAATATATAAGATATTTGCATGATCCTTATCCAAATACGTGCCTTTTACTAATTAATTAGGAGTCACACGTTTAAATAATATTGAATTCAAACAATCAACCAACTTCATTTCCCATGCAGTACCTTATTGAGGAAAAAGTGTGAAAAAATACTAGAAAGTTACAAATCACAATGACTTCCTCTGGCCATTGCCATTGGATCTATATAGCTCAAGAGTTGGTGAATGAAAATTTCCACATTCTTAAATGGGAGATGTACCTACCAAGAGCCCTAGAGAGAGAAATTCATCAATTGGTGTATGAAGTCATCGTGCTTACGAATTAACCCTTACATAGGGGGTTTCTCAAATGAATGATGCTACCTTATTTGATTCTCACATTTTGAGTACAATTCTACAACATATATATAAAATGGTAAGTGGTCAAAGTGAGTAATTACTCATTAATTGCCATGTGATGTGTACTGCTCTAGATCCAGAGTTGTTTAATTAACACCACACATTTTCATGAAAGTTCCTACAGTTTTTTCCAAATGGATGGACCCATATACCTAGCGGCAAATCATATGTGAATGTGTGGTATCAGCGGCAACTCCAGACTCATCTGGCGTTGGGTTCAACACTTCAACCCATGGAATTTGAATCCTTTCTCTAGTCATCAAAACTTTTTTTTGAAAGGCAAGAAATTTATTAGCCTTTGAAAACAAATTACAAAGATTAAAAGGACCCAAAGCATAAGGCATCAAGCTGGAGAAGAGTGAACCCACAAAGAGGCAACAACAAACTCCAACAATCATATGCTGCAAGGACCCAAAGGGAGCGAATAACTCTCCTCATCAAAACTTAAGTTACGTGCTACAGAAGACAACATCTACCTCTGCCTATTTGATCTCTGAAACAAAAAAATAAAAAATCTACAACCTATTTTGCTATAAACATAAGCTTAAAAGATGAAGCCCTTGTTCGGTTGTGGGTTCATGAGAGAAATCCTTTAGGTAATGGGCGATACTGTTGCATAGGCGGAGTCAGGAATTTTGGTTAGTAGAATAAAAAAATAGATTTATATGCAATGCATTTTTTCTACGGACAAGTTCAAAAATAACTAAATTATAAGGTTAATTTATTTTTGCCTCATAATTGGCCCCAAAAGACTTGTTATATTTGAAAAATAATGCATGATAGTCTCAATTCTAGTACTATTATCTCCCGAAAAGAAGAAAACACATTGAATTTTTATACATTTAAAACAAGTTGGGACAATTTTGAAATTTTTTGTGGAGTCACTACTACAATAATAGATATGCGTCACACTAAGAAGATTCACAAAGATCACGGTTTTTAGTGAAAGCGTGATAAAAAGTGGTGCTTAAAACTTTTTATCTCAGTTTAAGTCCAAAGCTGAGATAAAAAGTGGGGCTTCGCGCGAAATAATAGACCTCGCTCTTGCGGCGAGATAAAAGAAAACAATCTCACCTTTGCGGCGTGATAAAAGATTTTAGGGCGGAAAAAAAATAAGATAAAAGATCTCGGTCTTATGGCGAGATAAAAGAGAAAAGATCTCGCCCTTATGGCGTGATGAAAAATAGAAAAGAGCTCACCATTGTGACGTGATAAAAGATTTTAGGGCGGAAAAAAATGAGATAAAAGATCTCGCTCTTGTGACGAGATAAAAGATAAATGACCTCACCCTTATAGCGTGATAAAAAACTTTAGCGCGAAAAAAAAGTGAGATAAATGATCTCATTCTTGCGGTGAGATAAAAAGCCTACCTATTTAGGCACGCAATCTGAATTTTCACATGGGTTGGCTGGTACTCATTTAGGCAGACTTTGAAAAGTTATGTGAGAAAAACGATGTCGTTTAAGAACTTTGAAAAGTTCTTTTCTTTTTTTTTTTTACAAAAAGTAAGAAGATAAGCCCTAATTACACCCATTCCAAAAAATCTTTACGTTTTATCTTCATCCTCACGCCCAAAAAGATTGAGAGAGAGAGAGAGAGAGAGAGAGAGAGAAAGAGAGAGAGAGGGCAAATCCTACAACTGGGTTCTACAAGTGCCCAGTTGTTTCTTCGACGACGGGTGAACTGTTCCACTAAAGCCCGATTTTCACGTGGGCGAGCCGTGATCTTTATGGTTTACTATAGTAGTGAAATTTAGTTATTTCGCATGTCTTCCAAGTATACGTTTAACACATTAGGTAAAAAAAAGCAATTATATTATTATGGCTTAGCCTTATTTGAAAAGGATTAAAATTCAATTGCGAAGCCACCATTGAAATTGAAATTCAATATAAACACAAAATCCATGTGAAATGGTTAGTTTATAAAAAAAAAATCTAAAGTTTGTCTATAATGTTACAATCTGCATGTTGTGATAATTTTCATAAAAATACAAAGTGCACACTACAACAAAAAACACTATTGTCTTCTAAATTTACTAGCTAAAACTAAATTTTTCACCCCAAGAAAATCTTTTGGTGACCAACAACTAATTTTGATGGGTAAAAGATCTATTGTCATATTTAAAAAAATTTTTAAACAGTGTTTATATATGTATTTTTATATATTTTAATATTATGTTAATTGCATTTCAAAAAATTCAACAAATTTTAAAGGTAGGAAAAAGTTTTCTCACTTTAAAAAGTAAGTGTAAATTTTTTTGTTTTCCTAATGTAACAGAAGTTCGTGACTAGCTTAGTGGTAAGGGCTTGGGAAATCAACTAAGGGTGCGTGGGTGCGAAACTTGGCAATGACAAGAAAAGATGATCTAGTAGATACAAAGAAAAGATCACGTGCCCCAGCTTTTCGCTGAGTTGAGTTAGTTTGCTCCCCAGCTTTTCTTCTCGATGTAACCTTTCGAGTTTAATAAAATTTCCTTTTGCCGAGCAAAAAAAGGAAAAGATCACGCGCAATGATTTTTCTTCTCAGTTTATGGTGGTGTGATTATTTTGATCTTTCAATCACGGTTATAGACTGTGATCTAAAGTAACATACAATCACACTCAGAAAAGAGAAATGATCACGCCCAAAAGAAACAATCACGGCTTATAACCGTGATAAAAGAGAAATGATCACGCTTTTTGGCCGTGATTATTTCTCTCTTTCAATCACTGTTTATAACCGTGATAAAAGGGAGTGACTTACAATCACACCCAAATCCATCACGGTAACAAGAGCGTGATGAAAAACTTACAATCACAGCCAATAGCTGTGATCTTTATGGTTTATTGTAGTAGTGAGTCAAAGTAGCAAAATTTGATTGCAAGTTATTTTTCTTGTGGAGAATCAAAGTGAGTGGGGTCACTAGACCCTATTTATCCCTTAGTGCCTTTGCCCATGGCATCAACCTTGACATTTTAATTAATGGGGCTAAAGCGATTTAAGAAAATGGAGTCCTTTATGCATTCTACCGCAAAATTAAAAAACAGGGGTCAACTTGAAAAAGAAAATTTATTTGCTGCAAAAGTACTAATCATGGTTGTATAATCAATTTTTATTAATTTGACATACTCATTTCGAATAAATGTAATTTTATAGAGCAAGACGTATTGAATACTTCATAAATTTTGGCCCCCTCATTTTAGCAAAATTTTGGGGGCTTAATGCGATTGCCTTGCTTAGGGTTAACACTGATGGCATGGGCAATCAAACCAAACATAGTTTTTAAGATTTCACTGTGTTCAAGTGACCCACTCTTGCCGGGAAAAAGAAGAAGAAGGTGATCCACTCTCTCGTATGGGCCGTCACCACTGTGTGATATTGTAGAATTTTGAGACATCATGTAACGGTGCTAAGACCAGGTGTCGATGCTCACTTGGTATCAAAGGGCACCGCCGCACCGAGTAATTTTCTGGCCGAATACCATGTTCGGTATGAATTCATTTACTGTTGGGAGATTCTCTGTTTCTGAACCTTTTCCCATTCCTTGAGCTTTACGTATGCAATCTTCAGTTGACCAGCAAAGCATACAAACAGATTCCCATTAATAACCCTTGAAATTACTACTAGAATACATTATCCGATGACTGACTAAATTAGAGTATGAAATGGTGAAGGCACGAAACCGCGGAAACCGTTTTATATGGTAAGTTACAGGATATTTTGTCTTAAACAAATCCTCAGTTTCTAAGAACTTGTTTGTTTGTTTGACCTGATATAAACAAAGAAATGAACCATGTATGTAATTAGTTACTCGTACATTTTGTCTAATTTAATATAGATCGGTACATAATTCTATGAAGTGTGTAATACACATTTGAAGACTCCTGTTTTTTAGCACCGGACGTCGAGCGAGGCGTGAACGCGATTTAGGCACTTATTAACTGAATTACGGACGTATCAAGACTCGTCGCGCCTAACATTGAAGGGTTAAATACCGTGACTCTTTGGTCTTTCAAATCGATCGGTGATGATGGCAGTTTCGATCTGTGATGATTCCAGGCCGGTGGTGGTGAGGTGGATGTAGCTCCCATGGTTGTGTTGCTTTGGTTGTCTTTTGTGTGCCGAAGTCCGGTCGGCGGCCTTTCGAGCTCTCAATCGGGCGTGGGGCTGGCATTTCGTCATTCTGGGATGGTGATCTCGTTGATGAAGACTATTTTTTGCAGGGGATTGTTCGGAGTTTTGGTTGCTGGTGGTGGTGGTGGCCCTCAGGCCTTGATTGCCTCGGCCTTCACTCTCGTAGGCTAGTTCCCGCCGCAGGTCTCTACATCTGGGAGAGGTCGGCTTTGCTTAACGGCAAGGCTGGGGTCAGGTGGTTTGTACAATAGTGGCTGCCGGTGTGGTTAGGGTTTTGTGGGATGGTTTGGGTGGGCCGGTCGAGGTTTCGGCCGGATTTAGGTGTTTGGGCTTTCCTTGATTTATTTAGGTGATAGGTTGAGCTTTATTGTATTATTTGATGTGGAACCTTTGTAGACCTTTAGGTGTTATGGGCGGGCTTTGCCCTATGGTGTATTATCCAACTGTTTGTTGGATTCCCTTCCCCTTTCCCCGTTTTTTAATAAAATTCATCTTTGCCGATCAAAAAAAAAAAAAAAAAAATACCGGGACTCTTAACTTCTAACGTTGAAGGGTCAACTTTGCTGAAAAGTTTGATTGTTGGATAAGCGCTGGATTTTTGATCTGTGCATGAATCGTTCTTCATCTTTAATTTAATCTTGTACTCCATTTAACAGTCACGGGGGAGTGGGTTTCTTGGACGGCGACACATGTCCCTCTTTCGTGGCAAATAACCTTCTACCTTGGCTCTTTGGATGCCAAATGTCCATAACTGCGATTCACATTTGAAATTAAAAACCGACCTGCTTGTGGCCATTTCACCTTTACAGAGGCCTTCCCACCACCACCCCCTTCCCCACCGGACTCGGGGGCCCTGTGGTGACCCAAAGTCACCACGGGGATGTAGTGGGTCAAAACAGTACCGTTTTGTACCGTTTTGCTGCAAAAAGAAGTGAAAGAAAAGGGGCTCCAAGGCCCTCTTTGGTCAAAAGGGAAAGAAAAAATTAAGTGTTCTAATTTTCAATTTGTTTGAACAAGTACAAAGATCATATTTTTCTTATTATTTTTTCTTAAAGGGTCATAATTAATTTTTGACTCTAAGACTCTCGTTAGTTAGTTTTAAGAAATATTTGGTTCTACGACTTTCTTAGGACTAACCAATGAGAGTCCTAGAGTCAAAATTATTTATGACTCCTTAGGGTAAAATGATCATAAAAATAAGATCTTCACACCCATTGAAATGGATTGAAAATTATAACACTTATTTTTCAACAATCTACAAACCATTTATACAATAAAAAAAAGGATTAAAAAGTTAAGTGCTCTAATTTTCAATCCGTTTGAACGGGTGCGAAGATCTTATTTTTATGATCATTTTATTTTAAAGGGTTATAAATAATTTTTGACTCTAGGGCTTTCGTTGGTTAGCCCTAAGAAAGTCGTAGAACCAAATATCTCTTAGGATGAACTAACGAGAGTCCTAGAGTCAAAAATTAATTATGACCCTTTAAGATACAATGATAAGAAAGACAAGATCTTTGTACCTGTTCAAATAAATTGAAAATTAGAGCACTTAATTTTTTTCCTCTCCTTTTCACCAAATAGGGCCTTGCAGCCCTTTTTTCACCATTTCTTTTGGCCGCAAAATGGCACCGTTTTGACCCACTACATCTATGTGGTGACTTGGGTCAGCACATGACCCCCGAGTCCCTTCCCCCCTCCCCCCCTCCCTTCCTCATTTTTTTTTATTCTTTAGTTTCTAATTTTCAATTCTTTTTTTTTATTTATTTCCTTTCCCGTTTTCCCCTCTTCTTTCTTTTTTTTTTTTTATTGTGTTAACTCAAATTCTATTTTCAATTAAAATTGATTTTATACTTAATAAATTTATAATCAACAATAACAAATTTAAACAAAATTTCATTTTATTATAATTGAGTACATATTGTCAAAATATGAAAATACATAAAAACAAATATTCTAATCAATATTTCCACCAAATTCTGTTCCTGACACGCTTATTTGCTCCATGGTCATGTCTAATCCAACTTTAAGCATGTTATAGCCTTCCCCTCTCTTGTCATTCTATCCTAGGTCTAGATTGTAAGTAAAATCTAGAATGATTAAGGACTAGATTTTAGAAATGATGAAATGGTAAGTCTTCCTCTTAAAAGTGACAACACAATGTAAGAAATAGTTAAGACTTTCCTAAAAAGTCTATGTGTGTGTGTATATATAGGTATGATTAAAGTTTGTTGAAATATATAGTTGAAATGGTAAGTCAGTTTTTTTTCATTTTTTTTTGTTGTCTTTTTTAGATTAAAAAATATAGTTAAAACAATAAGTGTTCTAATTTTCAATCCATTTGAACGGGTGCAAAGATATTATTTTTTTGATCATTTCATCATAAATGGTCGTAATAAATTTTTGGCTCTAAGACCTTTCAATGGGTACCCTAAGAGAACTCCTTATGTAATTTTAGAGCTCTCTTAGGGTACCCATTGAAAGGCCTTAGGGTGCTCGTTGAAAGACCTTAGAGCCAAACACTTATTTTTTTACACCGTTTATATATTAAAAAATATAGTTAAAAATTAATCCGTTTGAATCCGACTGTTTAGTGAATACACTTATTTTTCTAATGAATCTGACTTTTTTTTTTCTTTTTTCCCCTATATATATTACAAAAAAATACTCCCTCCGTCCCTTTTTAATTATCCTACTTCGTAATTCTAACTTATTAAAAAGACATCATCATTATACCTTTCACATCAATTTTTTCCTCCACTTTCCCTACTTACCCATCATCATTACACTTTTTCTCACTAACTTTTCAAAAAGGAATCTACTTTTAGGGACAAAAAAGGCAATACATTAACTTTTACCCACTAACTTTACAAAATGGACACTTATTAAGGGACAGCCCAAAATAAAATACTGGACTATAAAAAAGGGACGGAGGGAGTAGTTAAAAAAATAAGTGTTTTAATTTTCAATCCGTTTGAACTGGTGTAAAGATGTTATTTTTCTGATCATTTTATCCTAAATTGTCGTAGTAAATTTTTGGCTTCAAGTCCTTTCAATGGATACCTTAAGAGAGCCCTGAAACTAAATAATGAGTTTTAGGGTGCTCGTTGAAAAATCTTAGAACAAAAAATTCATTATGAACATTTAGAAAAAAATGATAAAAAAATACGATCTTCGCCCCGGTTTAATTAAATTAAAAATTAGAGCACTTAATTTTTGAATCATATTTTTTAATATAGAAATGATGTATTTATAGAAAATAAATAAATAAAATAAATAAAGAAAGAAATTAAAAGGGCAGGGGTACGGAAAGGGTGGGTAATAGCGGGAAAAGGGTGTGGGGTCGGGAGGGAGTGGTGTCGGGGGTGGGAAAAGCAATTTACAAAAAGTCGCTATGCCCAGGTTCATTATTTAGTACCCCACGTGTCCATAGGAAGAAATGGACCACTAGCTTGCTTCTCCAAGCAAATCAATCTTAATGGAAAATCAACTGTGAATCTCGCCTCACTTGAATTTTAATTAATCGAACCATGTTTCAAATTACAAAATTAATGTCACCTATCAATTTTTAGCTCAAAAAACTCATAATATCGACTCAATTTAATTAATATCTAGTTAAATGGCCTTCCAGTGCACTAGTATACAATAGTACAAAAGTGTGGCGGTATTAATCCAATGAGATAATATGCACTATGGACATGTTTGAAACCAGTTTTAATTAGCAAAGAATTACTCAATCTGGAATTAGTAATCTTGGGACTGTTAATCCATAAACTGAACGAGAAGCCAATCCATTATTTGTTTGCTTATTTACTAGAATGCCACCCCTATACTAGGGATTGACCCGGTGGTCTTGCTTTGACATTTATGTGATTACTTCATTCTAAGCTCTCAGAATCGATTATCTATTTTTAACAATTCTTGAGGCCATTTCAACCAACGAATAAGCATGTGAAACGACTGCAGAAGGGGCCGTAGGGATTAGTCAAATGTGCGCTCAAGGTGGCTTGGGACACTCTACATTACAGGAAAAAAACGAAAAAGAAAAAAACTCTTGGAACTTGTTCTAATCCCATACCTTTACTACAAGTCTACAACAGGATATGAACACAAAAACTGACGGTGGAACTGCAATCTGTTCTTCTGATCGGCGAGGTGACCTTCTAAGCATTTTCCACTCACGCGTAGTTAAATTTTTTGACTTAGGGTCATACCTTTCGACCGAAAGACAAGCAAAGAATGAAGCAAAGACGAAAGTTTCCTTTAAATTGCCTGACATCTAAGGAACAGAATCGATTAAAAGATAACGCAGTTTTTTATGTTCTCACTCTTCTTGCCAAATTTCCTCTCCCCTTCCCCTTTTCCTTTTTTGGCTGGCAACACCTTGCTTGGTTCAAATTTTTGAAAGTTATTTTTGATGTAATGAGTGAAGAGGAATAGAGAGAAAAAGATATTGAGAAACGTGTAAAGAGAAAAATGGAATGAGTAAGAGTTGAACCAAACAAGGTGAGTCATTTCTACCTTTAAAAAGTTTGTCAAAATAGCCCGTCTCAAAACAAATTCACTATTATTATGGTGTAGCCGCTAGGCAGTTCGACGGAATTAATGTGTCATTTGGCTTATATTTAGGCCAAACAACCTCAAAACTCATAACCAAACAAACAAAGTCTATAATACTTTTTGCAATCATACAATAACAAATATTTACACAAACTCAGGCCCCATTCTAGAAATCTCTTAAAAAATAAG
>BPLS01026234.1:48805-62777 GCA_019656275.1 Rhododendron kiyosumense
TTCTTATCATTGTATCTTAAAGGGTCATAATTAATTTTTGACTCTAGAACTCTCGTTAGTTCGTCTTAAGAGATATTTGGTCCTACGACTTTCTTAGGGCTAACCAACGAAAACCCTAGAGTCAAAAATTATTTATAACCCTTTAAAATAAAATGATCATAAAAATAAGATCTTCGCACCCGTTCAAACGGATTGAAAATTGGAGCACTTAACTTTTTAATCCTTTTTTTATTGTATAAATGGTTTATAGATTGTTGAAAATAAGTGTTATAATTTTCAATTCATTTTAATGGGTGTTAAGATCTTATTTTTATGATCATTTTACTCTAAGGGGTCATAAATAATTTTTGACTCTAGGACTCTCATTGGTTAGTTCTAAGAAAGTCGTAGAACCAAATATTTCTTAAAACTAACTAACGAGAGTCTTGGAGTTAAAAATTAATTATGACCCTTTACAAAAAATGATAAGAAAAATAAGATCTTTGCACTTGTTTAAACAAATTAAAAATTAGAGCACTTAATTTTTTCTTCCCCTTTGGTCCTTTTGACCAAACAGGGCCTTGGAGCCCTTTTTCTTCCACTTCTTTTTGCAGCAAAATGGCACTGTTTTGACCCACTACATCCCTGTGATGACTTTGGCCCCCGAGTCCGGTGCGGAAGGGGGTGGTGGTGGGAAGGCCTCTGTAAAGGTGAAATGGCCACAAGCAGTTAGGTTTTTAATTTCAAATGTGAATCGCAGTTATGGACATTTGGCATCCAAAGAGCCAAGGTAGAAGGTTATTTGCCACGAAATAGGGACATGTGTCGGCGTCCAAGAAACCCACTCCCCCGTGACTGTTAAATGGAGTACAAGAATTAAAGATGAAGAACGAGTCATGCACAGATCAAAAATCCAGCGCTTATCCAACAATCAAACTTTTCAGCAAAGTTGACCCTTCAACGTTAGAAGTTAGAGTCACGGTATTTAACCCTTCAACGTTAGGCGCGACGAGTCTTGATACGTCCGTAATTCAGTTAATAAGCGCTTAAAGCGCGTTCACGCCTCGCTCGATGTTCGGTGCTAAAAAACAGGAGTCTTCAACTGTGTATTACACACTTCGTAGAATTATGTACCGATCTATATTAAATTAGACAAAATGTACGAGTAACTAAGAGCATCTCCGACCCTTGATGTCAAATTGGGAATGTCAAATTTTTTTTGAAGGCTGATGTGGCAATTTGGCATCTCCAATTTGACATCAAAGCCTTCATTTCCAACCCTTGATATCAAATTCTAGTTATTTGACATCAAATTATTCATTTCCAACCCTTATGTCAAAATACAAATGGTTATTTTTTGAAATTTGGCATGGAGGAGGGAGGTTGTCAAAGTTGGCATGCTTCCTCTCCCCTTCATCCATGTCAGAAGCCACATCGGATTTGGCCTAATAGAAGGCATCTGGGTTGGATTGTCAATTAGTGTCAAATATTACCGTTGTAAGCTCCACGTCAGATTTGACATCTCCCGTTGGAGATGCTCTAATTACATACATGGTTCATTTCTTTGTTTATATCAAGTCAAACAAACAAACAAGTTCTTAGAAACTGAGGATTTGTTTAAGACAAAATATCCTGTAACTTACCATATAAAACGGTTTCCGCGGTTTCGTGCCTTCACCATTTCATACTCTAATTTAGTCAGTCACCGGATAATGTATTCTAGTAGTAATTTCAAGGGTTATTAATGGGAATCTGTTTGTATGCTTTGCTGGTCAACTGAAGATTGCGTACGTAAAGCTCAAGGAATGGGAAAAGGTTCAGAAACAGAGAGTCTCCCAACAGTAAATGAATTCATACCAAACATGGTATTCCGCCAGAAAATTACTCGGTGCGGCGGTGCCCTTTGATACCAAGTGAGCATCAGCACCTGGTTTTAGCACCGTTACATGATGTCTCAAAATTCTACAATATCACACAGTGGTGACGGCCCATACAAGAGAGTGGATCACCTTCTTCTTCTTTTTCCCGGCGAGAGTGGGTCACTTGAACACAGTGAAACCTTGAAAACTCTATGTTTGGTTTGATTGCCCACGCCATCAGTGTCAACCCTAAGCAAGGCAATCGCATTGAACCCCAAAATTTCGCTAAAATGAGGGGGCCAAAAATTATGAAGTATTCAATACGTCTTGCTCTATAAAATTACATTTATTCGAAATGAGCATGTCAAATTAATAAAAATTGATTATACAACTATGATTAGTACTTTTGCCGCAAATAAATTTTCTTTTTCAAGTTGACCCCTGTTTTTTAATTTCGCTGTAGAATGCATAAAGGACTCCATTTTCTGAAGTCGCGTTAGCCCCATTAATTAAAATGTCAAGGTTGATGCCATGGGCAAAGGCACTAAGGGACAAATAGGGTCTAGTGACCCCACTCACTTTGATTCTCCACAAGAAAAATAACTTGCAATCAAATTTTGCTACTTTGACTCCACAAAAAATTTCAAAATTGTCTCAACTTGTTTTAAATGTATAAAAATTCAATGTGTTTTCTTCTTTTAGGGAGATAATAGTACTAGAATTGAGACTATCATGCATTATTTTTCAAATATAACAAGCCTTTTGGGGCCAATTATGAGGCAAAAATAAATTAACCTCATAATTTAGTTATTTTTGAACTTGTGCGTAGAAAAAATGTATTGCATATAAATCTATTTTTTGATTCTACTAACCAAAATTCCTGGCTCCGCCTCTGCAACAGTATCGCCCATTACCTAAAGGATTTCTCTCATGAACCCACAACCGAACAAGGGCTTCATCTTTTAAGCTTATGTTTATAGCAAAATAGGTTGTAGATTTTTAATTTTTTTGTTTCAGAGATCAAATAGGAAGAGGTAGATGATGTCTTCTGTAGCACGTAACGTAAGTTTTGATGAGGAGAGTTATTCTCTCCCTTTGGGTCCTTGCAGCATATGATTGTTGGAGTTTGTTGTTGTCTCTTTGTGGGTTCACTCTTCTCCAGCTTGATGCCTTATGCTTTGGGTCATTTTAATCTTTGTAATTTGTTTTCAAAGGTTGATAAATTTCTTGCCTTTCAAAAAAAAGTTTTGATGACTAGAGAAAGGATTCAAATTCCATGGGTTGAAGTGTTGAACCCCCAACGCCAGATGAGTCTGGAGTTGCCGCTGATACCACACATTCACATATGATTTGCCGCTAGGTATATGGGTCCATCCATTTGGAAAAAACTGTAGGAGCTTTCATGAAAATGTGTGGTGTTAATTAAACGACTCTGGATCTGGAGCAGTACACATCACATGGCAATTAATGAGTAATTACTCACTTTGACCACTAACCATTTTATATATATGTTGTAGAATTGTACTCAAAATGTGAGAATCAAATACGGTAGCATCATTCATTTGAGAAACCCCCTATGTAAGGGTTAATTCGTAAGCACGATGACTTCATACACCAATTGATGAATTTCTCTCTCTAGGGCTCTTGGTAGGTACATCTCCCATTTAAGAATGTGGAAATTTTCATTCACCAACTCTTGAGCTATATAGATCCAATGGCAATGGCCAGAGGAGGTCATTGTGATTTGTAACTTTCTAGTATTTTTTCACACTTTTTCCTCAATAAGGTACTGCAAGGGAAATGAAGGTGGTTGATTGTTTGAATTCAATTTAAACGTGTGACTCTTAATTAATTAGGAAAAGGTACGTATTTGGATAAGGATCATGCAAATATCTTATATATTAAACAATTAGTACTCAATGGTAAAAAGATAACAGCTGGGGTCTGAGATTTCTTTTCAGTATATTTAAAGACTTGTTGAAGAAGAAGAAATTGCGGATCAAAAGAAGAAATTTGCATGGAAAAGAGAAAACATAACGTAGGAAGGAATGTAGGAGATAGATAGAGAACAATGCCGCAGTGAACAAGTTAGTAGGGTGGTGAGATCAGATCACTGGAATAGATATATACAATTCTTCAAGTAATTGTGGTTGAAATATGACCCGATCGAAGGGGTTGGCTTGTTGTAACAACCCGTTGTTGAAATATGACCCAAAGGAGTTGGTTTGCTGTAATGACCCGCGCCAACTGACTTACTTACATTTAGCCTAAACACGTAATTCAAAAAGTTAATCTCAAGTTATACAATAACTGGTCAGAATCCCTAATATTTCACATCCATTTCCCCCACTTGAGGATGCAACGTCCTCTTTGCATTGGCCCAGCAACCTTTCCCTAGTGGTCAGAGTGTGGCACTTAGTTATACTACAACATATCACCATATAAACCAAGATTGCGCTCTGATACCAACTATAATGATCCGCGCTAGCATGACCTGCTTACCCTTAGCCTATATGACTCAAAAAGTTAACCTCAAGTTATACAATAACTAGTCAAAATCCCTTATATTTCACATCCATTTCCCACAATTCCCGATGTGGGACATTTGGAGCTCTCGCACTGGTGGTCTCAAATTAATTCAAAACCTCTCAAGTGCTATTAGTGAGAAACCACTTGGGGGCAATCCCACATCAGTTAACTATTGAAAGTTAATTTCATATATAAAGGTTCGCAATAAGCTACTGTATAATTTGATGTTAACATTTTGAGCTACGTGATTAGGCGAATAGTTAGCAAGTCAGCTGGAGTTGGTCGTTACAGTTAGTATCAAAGCTTGCATCAACCAAAAGTGTGAGGCGGGTCCCGCGAGGAGATGTGCTTGGGTGGGCCCAACAAGTGAGGAGCTTGAGATGCTTGTCGTACTTTGGCGGGTCTCACATAGGATGAGCTCGAGGTGCTTGTCGAGCATGAGATGAGCCCGAGGTGTTTGTCATGCTTAAGTGAAGACTTATCGCACAACACTTGGTGGATGAAGGTGATGGACCTTGGGGCACAACGGGGATGTTGCGGTCCAAGTGAGGGAGATTACGAGAACCCACTTAGGGGCAATCCCACATCGGTTACATATATAAAAGTTCGCGACTGAAAAAACAGGGTTCCCTATTAATCCGTAAAAACCCAAAAAGTATGAATGCGAATCACTAAGTTATGCTACCAGCAAAAACCACGCAAGCAAAACAATCCCACAACGCAGAGGTATACGTAGAAAACCCCCACTACTACAATAATAGATATGCGTCACACTAAGGAGATTCATAAAGATCACGGTTTTCAGTGAAAGCGTGATAAAAAGTGGTGCATAAAATTTTTTATCTCAGTTTAAGTCCAAAGCTGAGATAAAAAGTGGGTTTTAGCCGAAATAAAAAATCTCGCTCTTAAGGCGAGATAAAAGAAAAACAACCTCACCTTTGCGGCGTGATAAACGATTTAAGGCGGAAAAAAAATGGGATAAAAGATCTCGCTCTTATGGCGAGATAAAAGGGGAAATACCTCACCCTTGTGGCATATTAAAAAAAGCGAAAAGATCTCACCCTTGTGGTGTGATAAAAGATTTTAGTGCGGAAAATAATGAGATAAAAAATCTCACTCTTGTGGTGAGATAAAAGAGAAAAGATCTCATCCGTGTAGCGTGATAAAAAACTTTAGCGCAAAAAAAAAAAGAGATAAATGATCTCACTCTTGTGGTGAGATAAAAAGCCTACCCATTTAGGCAAGAAGTCTAAATTTTCATGTGGATGGACCGGTACTCATTTAGGCAAGCTTTGAAAAATTATGTGAGAAAAATGATGTTGTTCAAGAACTTTGAAAAGTTCTTTTTTTTTTCTCTTTTTTTACAAAATGTAAGAAAATAAGTCCTAATTACACTCATCCCAAAAAATCTTTACGTTCGATCGAGAGAGGGAGGGAGGGAGAGAGAGAGAGAGAGGGAGAGAGATAAGACAATTCCCACAACTGGATTCCACCAGTGCCCAGTTGTTTCTTCGACGAAGGGCGGCCTATTCCACTAGTGCTCGATTTTCACGTGGGTGAGCTGTGATCTTTATAGTTTATTGTAGTACTGAAATTTAGTTATTTCGGATGTCTTCCAAGTATATATTTGACACATTAGGTAAAAAAGCAGTTATATTACTATGGCTTAACCTTGTCTGAAGAGGATTAAAATCCAATTGGAAAGCCACCATTGAAATTGAAATTCAATATAAACATAAAATCCATGTGAAATGGTTAGTTTATAAAAAAAGTCTAAAGTTTGTCTCTAATGTTACAATCTGCAGGTTGTGATAATTTTCATAAAAATACAAAGCGCACACTACAACAAAAAATACTATTTTTTACTAAATTTACTAGCTAAAACTAAATTTTCCGCTCCAAGAAAATCCTTTGGTGACCAACAACTAATTTTGATTGGCAAAAGATTTGTTGTCATATTTTAAATTTTTTTAAAACAATGTTGATATATGTATTTTTATATATTTTAATATCATGTTAATTGCATTTCAAAAAATTCAACAAATTTTAAGGAAAAAGAGAAGTTTTCACTTTAGAAAGTAAGTATAAATATTTTTGTTTTCCTAATGTAACAGAAGTTTTTAGCTAGCTTAGTGGTAAGAATTTGGAAAATCAACTAAGGGTGCGTTCAAAACTTGGCAATGACAAGAAAAGATGATCTAGTAAATACAAAGAAAAGATCACCCTCAATGTCAAATCACTATAATTATTGTGTAGTTACAAAAATACCTATCCAAACGAAATGAATCCTTACACCGTTCTAAACTCGTTGCTTCCATCTTTTCTTCGTAAAGCCACCACCCTTTTTCTTATAAGCCGTGAATATAAATGTGTAGTAGCCTTCTCTTTTTCTGAAACTTTCCTTTTATAAGGCTATAGTCCAAAACCTAGGAAGAAAAGGCTATGTCCATATTTAAACCTCTTATTTTAGCCCCTTTTTTTATTACATTATTTTTCCTTTAAAAATCGGTAGATTCCGATTGATACCCAGATCAATTCCTCCATCGACCTTTCTTTGCCAAAAATCGTCCCGCAAAAGTTAACCTCCTTTTATATTCCAAACACTCGCTCTCAATTACAAATAATAGTGATTCCTTCCATTTTAATCCTATACAAACTCACTAGCTTATAAGAAATAATTAAATTTACAACTCGATATAAAATATGTGTTTTGTTATATGGAATTATCAATACACACTTCAGAATTTGGTCCTTACAGCAACAAGCTACTATATAACTTGAGGTCAATCTTTTGAGCCACGTGGTTAGGCGAAAGGTTAGCAGGTCAGTTAGAGCAGGTCGTTACGCTATCAATCCTTTTGTGGTTAGTTCATACGGAGCCTTCCTCGAACTTTAATCAAGGCCCCTGCTAGTAATGGTAAGATTTGTCTTCCAAACTAGTAAATGTGCATGTAAGCTGGCTCGGACATCTGAAGTATGATAAATTGTGGTTTTGATATGCCTTCACATAAATTTAGTCGACCTCAATGCAAATCGACTAACTAGAAACCCGTGGTCAAGAGAGTTTTTACTTAAATACACCAATTTAAATACATTTTGAAGTTCGGCAATTTATTTGAGTCCTGCTCGAGCCCAGATCAACCAAGTAGTATCTGCAATTTTTGTAAACCAAAACAGCCTACTCTATTGTAGCTCGTTTGGAATTCGATAAAAGAACGGATAAGCAATCCAAATTTGTGACTAACCCATTAGTCAATTTTAGATGATTGTCATAAGGTAGAGCGCCAACTTTGTCGGAATGCTTCTGCCGCATTGTGATGCTCTTGCCCTCTTTGTACTCCATTTTCATCTTTTCCATTAACAAAATTTTTGCTTCACCGTTCAAAAAAAAAAAAAAAAATTTTAGACTCAATGGTTTGAACCGACATCGTGACCATATTTTTTTTTCTGAATTTAAAGCGCTCTTCTCATTTTTGTTTTTAAAAAATTAAGTACTCTTGAGATTAATAAGCAAATTGCAAAATGATAAGGTAACTAAACAAGCCTGTCTGTGGCTACCCACATCAACCAGTTTGGGATCTTTTTTTTTTTTTTAGAAATTGATTTCTACACTTCTCTTATTGATACAAATACTCTTTTTCGTCTTTTAGCGGGTGAATTTATGAAATAGTTCCTGAAATTTGTAAAAAGTGTATACATGATGTAGAGTCTATTTTGTAAATTCACTCGCAAAATGGAAAAAAAAAGTATTTGCATCAATTAGGGGAGTGAAAAAATCGATTTTTTTTTGTTCGTACGTCAGAAATAAGAAAGTTTGGATTTGTGCGTGTTAAAAAAATCCTCTTGCCTCTCACTAGTAAGCACTTTGCCTAGCTGAGTGGGTTAAATGAAATTACTCTCTTGTCATCTGCTAAAAAAAAAAACCAATTCCTTGGCCCAACTTCAACAATGAATAGGGGGCCAATCGTTTCATGCCGTTGGACCCCGTCCGAAGGATGGGTGCAGCTTTCGGGCCTTTGTCATGGGCTGGCTTCCCACATTAGGAAGTTAGGGTTCGTGTGCGTTACTCTGTTAAACTAGGATGTCCGGCTCCTCTCCAATTCATAGAGATTTGGAAGATCCTCCAATTCTAATTTAATGGTCAGGATCATCCTAGTAACTCCAGCCTCAAAGCTTATATATTATTCTATGGACACCCAATTACTTCTCATATATTCCCTAATTACATAAGTATTTTCCCTTCTCGTTAAACTAGCCTCTGAAAGGATTTTTTTTTTATATATATATAGCTGATGAGGATTTTTTTCCCACTAATAATATTTAGGCTATAGCTCAGGAGGATTTTTTTTACTAATGTTATATCAGTAATTTTTTTTCTTTCAGCCTAGTTTCTTTTGTTGATATTATGCAGCTCATAAGAAATTTTGTTTACTGATACTAGTGTATTTCCACATTCTTTGCACGGTGTTGCATGCTCATTGTTGTTGTTTTTCATGTAAAAAAGTTGAAATCACTTGGGGCCACTGGCGGTTTTGCCCGATCGTTACTTTTAAGACTCCGTAATTAGTTGAGGTGCGGACAAGTTAGCCCGAACATCCGGTTATAAAAAAAAATTATAAAGCAGCTAATTACTATAAGTTGCACATGAAGCATACTGACATAGAGTCATTAATTGTGGAGTTTCACTACAACAAGATAATTCATAAAAACATAAGATGTCCAAAATGGCGAAATATGAGCTGTATAAAAAAAATTCTTTAAAAGTTAGGTTTAACAAGAGGGAAGACGTATATGTAATTGGAAAATTTTTGAGGAGTAATTGGGTGCCCATGGAATGCCAAATGAGTTTTGGGACTGGAGTTACTAAGATAATCCTGACCATTGAATTAGAATTGGAGAATCCTCCAATTCCCTATAGCTTAGAGAGGAGCCGGACTCTTAAAATGGTACTCTTGCCCCTCCCCAGCCAGCCATCACCTAGTGAGATCATTTCCGTATCACCATGATACATCGTTCCAAAATTGCTTGTACCGTGGTGTTATTTAGGAAGGCAAGAGATGAGTGAGATCATTTCCGTATCACCATGGAAAGGCATATAAGGCCATCTACAGTGGTATAATCAAAAGCCAATTATTTTTAAAGTTAATAATATTGGTGCAAAAGATAGTTCACAATGGTATAATCAAATTTAGCAACATCTTTAGAAATAATCAAATTTTGGGCTTTGAATAACCAAAACTAGCAACCTTTTTCAATAATCAAAATTTGTGGACTCCACACCACATAATTAAGTTAACTAATTCCAAAATTTGTATACACGCGTATTTCAATTGGTATTTTTTTCTTTTCTTCTTTGCCTACTCTAAATCTTCACTTCACCCACAAACTATTTCTCTCTTTTTCCCTCAAAAAGTGAAGCTCATATCTCTCAATCATCTACAATTCAACCCATTATCGCCGGATTAAGGTATTTTACTCTTCTTTCCCGTTTCTATTTTTTTTTTTCCCCAAAAAAATTCATAATAGGAGGGAAGAAAGTCACCGATTCTTCCCCAAAATTAAGAGAGGAAATCGATATTTTTTGCCAAAAAAAACGTAAATGGAGGGAAGTGAATTGCAGGAAACAAACAGGGAGAGATAGTGAATTGTAGTAGACCTTTATTTTGGTTATGGACTAGAAGTGACCATTGTGAAGCTCAATATTATTAAGCTTAGCAACATCTTAAGTGAATAATCAAAAGCTGATGTGTCAACTTTTGGTTATCTTTTTTGTTAAAGTAAAGTTACAGAAAAATAAGTTCCCCTCTTAGAAGAGCTGTAAATTACTCCCAAAAATCTTTTAAACAGGTCCACAACCATAGCCAAAATAATCGTAAACAATCAGAATCTACAGCGTTCCTTTTTAATCCACAAATTAACCCCGTTATTTTTCCAGGAAAACTGTCTCTTTTACAAAATGCGGCCTGGGCCACGTCATGCTAATTTCCACTATTACAACACCACGAGAATAATGTTATTTTTCCATGAAAACTGTCTCTTTTTAAGGTTTGTAATATATATTTTGATTGTTCAGGAAAATTATGTCTTCATTTCATTACTTTGTTTTTACTCAATGATTGAAATTTACAGTTCAATTTCCCTTAGTTTTTGGCTTTGCGCTTAATTACTATTTTTGCTGAAGGTTATTAGTACAATTTGTCCCCACTTGCGGCAAATTCTGGGTCCGTCACTAACTCCACAGTATGTGGAACTCAGTACATAACCCCTACTAAGTTTATGTACCCCACCCACTTCACTTGGAATCTAACTCATCCAAACACAGCTTTACATTTTGATGAATGTACCTATCTTAAAAAGAAAAGAAGCATATAAAAAAAAAAAACTCCAAACTTAAAAAGAAAAGAAGTGCACCCCATTGGTTACATTGTTCCAGGTTGACAATATTATTCATCTGTTTGGTTGCTTGTAGACCACAGATGCGAGCGCTAGCAAAGAACAGAGAGATATACTAACTAATTGAGACATACATCTCAGATATTGATGCTATTTTCGCTCTCTCCTTTTAAAGCTTCTTGTAATTCTAACTCAAAAGAAGAAATTAAATTCTTCTTCTTATAAAGATAAAAAAGAAAAGAAAAAAGAATTGAAAGATTAAACCCTTCGGATGTCATTGTTTCTTTTGCTGTTTGGGAATTGAAGATGTAATTCTTCATAGCTGGAAAACTTGATCTAGAATCTCTCTTCTTCTTTTTTTCGTAAATTGTTTTCCATTTAAAACAAACCCAGGATGGATCCAGTGAGGGGCCAATAGAGACGGTCGTCTCTGCAAGAAGAAAAAGAAACACTACTATATATTATATGTAAAAAAAAATTCCTATAAAAGTATATAAATTCGCCCCTGTGTATATAGACTCGCCCTTGGGTGGTGAAATTCCTAGTTCCGTCCCCGCCCAGAATACAGGATCACCAATGCATACCCCTGCAGCCATACAATCAATCAATCAACGTATATATACAATCAACCAATCAGTTATGGAAACAAAAAACATGTAAAAGGAACAGAGCCACCTTGCTCCAAAACCAAACAACTAGTTGCAGGGAAAAAAACAATGGGAGTCATCACACGTCCTCTTCACATGCATCGATGAAGTTATGTAACCAGCAAGTACACGCGTACTCCGGCAAAGATCTCCATTGAACTAAGGGGTTGTGACCGTATCCTTACCGTATCAAAATTATTAATTAAAACGCAACAATTACAATTACTCTGTAGAACTGTGGCAAAAGTCCGAGTATCGTTCCCCAGGGACTTATTGGATCAATTTCAATCAATTTCTACTTCAAATCAGAAACGAGTTTCAAGTTTTGGTTCTAAATTCTAAACTAAGAAAACAAACGAAATACGGTTTTGAAAACAAGTGGGAAAAGTTTCTAAGGTTTCAAATCCACTAGACCCCTTGTAATAGTATTTATGCAATGACAAATGTTAATTACTCGAATCAATTTGGATATCGTTAGGGTTCGCGGGCCTTCACGGCGTCACCGAATGATTTTTATGAATCACTGCCACCTAGCACAAACCGTCTTATTAGTACGACTCATCTCTATGGCTCGAATCGTCCTATAGCACGGCTTTTCTTATAGAGCATAACTCATCTTATTCGGTTATCACAAAACAAACAATTATGAACCATTGCATGAACGTGCATAAAATCTAAAAAATTATACACAAGATCAAACAGGAAAAATTAACATTACATATAAATCATACAACCGCAATTTGAATAACATAACACAAAATCAAAACATAAACATTGTTACTCAAAGTTCGAGCTTCATCTATTCCCTAGAAGAGGAGTTTAGCCGGACATCGGAGTTGAACACATCTGAATTCGGTTGGGAGCCGACATGGAGAAGGTGATCAATCTCCTTTGCACAGCCTCTGTTTTCTGATCGTATGCGCCTCTCCCTCTCCCTCTCCCTCTGCTGTGCGTGCTCTGTTTCTTTTTCCAGTTGCTGTTGCTGACTCCACAAAACCGACTTCCCCTAAAATCCATATTTCCCAAAACAACAAAGCTGTGGGCCATGTTTTCCATTCCGAGAATTGGCTAAGGCCTAATTCTCTTTTCTTGGTCCAAAGGCTCAGTCAAAATATAAGTAATAAAAAGGCTGCCTTGTGGGCCCACCAAGTCATGCATCATCAAATTGTAAAAATGCTTTGCCACCAATTTCTCTTCCAAGAATACGTGCACAGTAGAAGCAATAATAAGAGGAAAAATTATAAGACGCGATCCATGATTCTTTTAATTCGATCAGCAGCTAACCACATACATCAGATTTAATCGGCTTTTATGTATTAAGCTTCCAAAATATCTACAATACAAAAATCAAGTATTAAACTCTGAGTAACAAGGATAAATTAGGGGCGCTAACGTGAACATTCACGCGCCAATTAGGTTGCTTCTGAAAGATTCTTCTAATTCTTTCACACCAAAGTTTATATGTAACTGAAGTGAGAGAGATTATGATCATTGAGCAGCATGCCTGAAGCTCAGAGTTTTCCAGTGTTGGGTAGCCCAGTCCACTTCACCAAGCAAGTTGAGGGCAGCCCTATTAATTGCATTCTTTGGGAGGGGGAAAAAAAAAACCTTCGAACACTAGTAGAATAAGGGCAGCTGAAGAACAAATGGACATGATCCTCCTAGGGCAGCCAACATAGCACGCAAAACTCCATCAGTAATGGTACGGTTTAAAATAAAACCAATTATGTATCAGTATCGTATAGGCCGTTACGTAACAAATTTTTGGACTTCCGATACCGTTATTTACTTTTGTAACAGCAGTTATGATCCAATTTCAACAAATAAATGACCATATTACCAATACCGTGATTTTTTCTGATACTGCGATTTAAAACCCTAGTGAATCAGTGGTAATGCCGATACTGTACAATCTACTTTGAAGATCCACATTTCAACCCAAATGTGTCACTAGTTCACTGTTTTCTTTCCTTGTCTTGTAGAATGGATCATCTACCTCTAGGCCAATGCCATCTTCCATTCAAAATTCAGCAAATCTTCCATCTTCCTTTCAGAGCCAAACCAAAAAAAGGCACTTAGTACAGCTTCAATTTTGCCCCCACTCTTATTTCGATGAGCGTAGTTCTTTACTTTTCCGATAAAAAGTATCTTACATATCTCTTTGATGCTCTAATAAACGTCACAATACAAATGTTGAAAAGTTATTATTGCCTAGATGGCATACCTAAATTTTATTGACTGGATGATCCGGTTGGCTAAATTCCTTTGTCAAATAACTTGATGCTTTTGATAGGTCCCAATGTTGTCTAACTGAGTTCTTGCGTTCTTAGTTTCTATCCAAGTCAGAAACAGAGATTGCTATTGCTGTAAAGAGCAAGGAAAGATGCTATGATAAATATTCCAATAAATATTACTATTACATAGCTAGTAATGAAACCAAGTTATTTCTTAATAAGTATGTTGTACGATTTCTTATTCACACAGCTAAGACATAATCAAACACCAATTTGACTTGTTCACACAGCTTTTGAATTCCCCAATTTGAGATAGCTGAGAAATGGCTTC